>SSHR01002728.1:0-16920 GCA_006518225.1 Fusarium neocosmosporiellum
AAAAGGCTTTAAGGATAAGATAAAACTTATAAGAAAGCTATAGGTTTAAAAGAAATTAGTAATAAGGTTATATATAGGAGAGGTAAATACTTATAAAATTATAGAATTTATTATACTTCTTATAATAATAATACTTAAGAGATTAGGCTTATAAAAAATTAATAAGAGAAATATAATAGATTAATAAATATATATCGCCTTTATATACCTTATATAACTTAATAGGCTTAAGTAGCTTTTTATTCTTTAGCGCCTTAGGGCACTAAGCTATAATATACTTAAGGTAAAGCTAATAGCTAGGCCTAAGTAAATTAATAGAGGATAAGTAGCGATAGGAGAAAAGAGGCTTATATAGTAATAGCGCGGGCGAGTAAGAGAGAAGAGGGCGGTATATATAAATAAGGATAGGCGATAAATCTACTAGTAAGCTAGTAATAAGTTAATAAGAGGGATCACGGCGAAGAAGTATAGTAGATTAGCTATTAGTTATTAAGGCTATTTATAAAGTAAAAGGGTTAAAGGAGGAAGAAAGAGAGAAAGCTTAAGAGGGTATAAAGAGGGCTATTTATGCCCTGCCGCGTATAGGCTATAGCTATTATAGCGATTTACTTTTATTATAGCTATTTTAGGCGATTTCCTTCCCTATTATTATTATTAAATAAAGAAATATGCTTAAGTATAATATAAGCTATAAAAGGGATATTATATAATTATAGCGAATTAATAATTAGATTATAGGGGATTAAATATATAAGCCTTTAGATCGGGCATAATCGAGGCGGCTTTATTTACTAGCCTAAGCGCGGCTATAATAAAATAAAAAGAGGCGCTAAAACCCCGGCGGGGTAGCCACCTATTAATAGCTAACTCATAGGGAATAAATAGCGAGGTAGCGCTTAATTACCCTAGAACGGGGGGATATTATTATAGGCGAGCCTATGAGAATAATTATTCCCCCTGGAAAACTAAAAACCGAAAACCGGCTAAATATTTAGCTAATACTAACGAATATACAATGAGCTCCGTTAAGAACCTCAGGGCCGACGGTCATAGCAAGATTCAGGTGGGAAACTCCTACACTAAAATCCACAACCATAACGAACCGCACCGCAATCGATGCCTCGCCGACCTACGATCGACTAACCCCCGCGACGACAAGGCGCGCATCGAGAAGACCAAGGGTAGCCTACTAGAAGACTCATACTACTAGATCCTCGATAACGCCGATTTCCAACAATGGCGCAACGACGAACAGAGTCGACTACTCTAGATCAAGGGCGATCCCAGCAAGGGCAACACCATATTACTCTGTGGCATTGTCAACGAGTTAAAGAAGCAGACTGCGAACCTTTTATCCTACTTCTTCTGCCAGGGCACCGACTCGCGCGTTAATAACGCAACGGCCGTGCTGCGCGGCCTTATCTACCTCCTTATCGTCCAGCAACCATTGCTCATCCCGCACATACGGAAAAAGTACGACGACGAAGGCAAAGGCCTCTTCGAGGACATAAATGCCTAGTGGGCCTTATCCGAGATCTTTATAAACATTATATAAGATCCGAACTTAAAGGGCACCTTCTTAAACATCGACGCGCTCAACGAATGCCTTACAGATCTGCCGCAACTTCTCGACTTAATTATCGAGAAGTCATCTAAATCTCCTCAAATCAAGTAGATCGTCTCCAGTCGCAACTAGCCGAACATCGAGGAGCAGCTAGAAATCGCAGAATATAAAGTAAGGTTATATCTCGATCTAAACGAAAAGTCCATCTCCGCTGCTATTAGTATATATATCAGGCATACGGTGGATCGATTGGCGAAGCTAAAGAAATACAGCGATAAGACACAGGATACTATTCAGCACCACTTATCCTCAAATATGGACGATATTTTCATCTGGGTAGCCCCAGCCTATCAAGATCTTAAGATCCCACGATAGAACACTCTCACTAAGCTAGAGGCGTTTCCTCCTGGACTTAATTCTCTTTACAAGCGAATAATAGAGCAAATTCACAAAATAGGCGATTCTAACCTCTACATACGCATACTTGCCCTCCTGATAATTATCTCTCGACCTATTACCCTACACGAACTCACGTCCTTCATCGACATACTAGACAATATTTCCGATAACCTTAACCCTTTAGTAGAGATCATAGGGCTTTGCAGATCGTTCCTAACTCTTCGTGGCCATACCATCAACTTCGTCTATCAGTCTGCAAAGGGCTTTTTACTTACACAGGCATCAAATACAATCCTTTCCTCTGGGATAGACCACTATACCGTCTTCTCGAGGCCGCTGCTGGTAATATCCAGGTCCCTGCGGCGCAATATATACGATTTACACCATCCCGGCATCTTTATCGACGACGTCCGCCAGCCTAAGCCGGACCCATTGGGCTCGGCACAGTATTCGTCTATCTACTGGGTTTACCACCTAAGCGATACTATCTCGCACGGAACTTCCAGGCCCATCGATGACCTCCACGACGATAGTACAGTCTATAAATTCCTCAGCAAGAAGTACCTCTACTAGCTCGAGGCGTTGAGTCTTCTCCCAGGCATGCCTGAAGGAGTAGTTGCGATAATAAAGCTAGAGATATTACTCATAGGCAAATTGTCTTAATAATCGTATAGCACTAATGAGCTAATTAGTATCTCTGTTAGGGGGAGTCTCATAAGTCCCGCTTATTTGACCTTATTCGAGATATACGCCGCTTTATCCTATTACACAAGTGGGCGATAGGGAACGCGCCTCTTTAGGCGTATACGTCGGCGCTTGTCTTTAGTCCTAGGCAGAGCATAACGAGAAAACTATTCAAAGGAGAAGAGCTAAATTGGATTATAATAAAACCGGCCATGGCAGAGAATTGGGATGCCTATATGGCGACTCTTGAGGGCCATGGCGATAGGGTTCAATCGGTGGCCTTCTCGCCCGATAGCCAGCGTCTCGCATCGGCGTCACGGGACCAGACCGTCAAGATCTGGGATGCCATGATGGGCCACTGCCAGGCGACGCTCGATGTAGGTAGGGTCCCTAATACTATCCGTTTCGATCAGACAGGCGATCGTCTTCTTACGGATGTTGGCACTTTCGTCGACCTGAGCGTGCCCTCGCCCTCGCCCTCGCCACCCGCTGCACTGCCTGCATCCGGTCCTCCGCATCACCCGCGTCAACGTCAAGGCTATGGCATCAGTGCCGATGGCATTTGGATCACATATCAAGGTCGGAACCTACTCTGGCTCCCGTCGGAGTATCGTCCAAAGACGTCAGCGATCGCGGCATCAACAGTCGCTCTTGGCTGCAATACGGGACGGGTCTTACTCTTCCGGTTCACAGGGGACGCTCCTCGTTAGGGTGCTACCCTAACCTATCAATCGGTGATCTAACGGCCAGTCCTCTCTTCTATATGTTTTTATTTAATCTCTTTCTTTTAGAGGGTCGTAGGGGTTGGCGTGTATTTAAATTACCATCTTAGTTACGTCGAGATGGCTCGACAATCTTGTATAACGTCAGACCTCCTTTGGTTTTATATCCTGAGGACACGTTCGACACAATCAGTTGAATTGCCCCACTTCATCGAGGATGATCAGCGCCAGCCTTCACCTGTCGCCGTCTAGCTAACAGTTAGACATCATTGGTTGTGGGGTACTGATGTTTTCCTTGTTCCGGGCTCCTCAAACATAACACAGTTCTTGACGGCTGGCATTCGCCATCCTCCCACAAATTCATTAGCCTCTATGGAAGAAATTGAAAGGCTGCGGAAGCAGCTCCGAGAAGGAACAGCGCCAGTATCGAAGTATCTGACAAGCTATTCGATGCGACGTATCGCTACATCGGCGATGGGAAACATACGAAGCGTGCGGGTGTGAGGGCAATTGTCTATAGCGGGCTACGAGGCAGACGTGTAACTTTAATTCCCTGCACTTTGACGTTAGATCAAGGTAAGTGGCAGACGTTCCTGTGGACGGAATATAAAGTGCACTAGGAGAGTATAACCTGGTTCCAAGGGCAGATAGCCGAAGCTCCCATTGCAGTGAGACACTCTGTTTCAAATATTAATCCAACCCTTCCGGGAGCCAGCACCACTTCTAGCTCTTCCGCCGACCGGCTTGCAACTTTTCGACTAACATAATCAACTCTCACGCTGTAACAGAGGCAATGGAAGTCTCACCTGACTTATCCTACTTTGTCAACCTACCCATGGAAATTCAACAAATGGTTTGGTTACTATGCCATATGTCCTTCCCAGGCAGTTGCATTTTCAGTCCGCAGATGCCCCTGAGCCTCCTTAGATGACCTCCTTTATCAACCTGTGCAGGCCGATGAAAAGGTCGGCTGGATGTAGGCTGTGACTTTGATTTGATGAGAATGGGCCGTGCGTTGAAGGATGCCTTGCTGGTTTCGCTTGATACTGTCGATGCTCCTTGGGAGGGTTGATGATTGGGCACGGTTGATAGCATCGAGGCCAAAGAGGAGGTCAGCCGGATGCGAGTTATGGTCATGATCTGTTGAATTTTGCCTTGCCGGCGCCAATTGATACCGCCGGTACTCCGTTAATGACCGGATGGTTGGCGAGGATCTATAAAAAGGGACACACCGAGTTGATAGGTGATGTTGCCAAAGAACTCATACAGACACCGGTTCAGTGCGAGATATCCAGGGCGGTCCGTGGAGAGTCTACAGGCGCATTACTCCACAAACCTCAAGAGTCGGAAGAGAACCAAACACGGTGTTGGCAGTATTTGTCAAGTCTACTTGGCGCCCGTTTGGCTTACGGTCTTCATACGCCTTGAATAGAGTTCGAGGCCGGAGAATGTGGTTTTCGAGCTAAGTGAGGACAGTAGCAATTTCCCGCAACTATTTACTGGACGGAGTATTAGAGTATTCAACATCTTGTTATAGCGACTACCATTACTTCTGCGTCAAATTTAAGCTAGTTGTGCCACAGTAATAGCCGTGTCCCCATTCTCGGAGCTGTATCCTAGAGGAACATACAAGATACATGATGCGACGCGACAATGTGGCAGTGAATTTGAATTATTTCAGATCAACGCCTCGCCTAGACGAACCACCGAGAGCTAGCGACTGCTGTCCCGCTATCTTAGCTCGCCCATACATCCCCTTACCCCGTGTTAGCTCTGCGGCCCGAGTTTGAAGTTGACGGTTCCTCCCGTGGGGTGGGTTCCCGGGATGACGTATTTGCCTGAGATGGGGCCGTTGAAGACCGGTCCTTGTGCGGCTCTGGCTGCTCCGTCCTAGGCATGCCGGCTGCGGAAGCGATGCGGCTCCCGCCGTCCTCTTTGCTATCAGGCCTCTTTGCCAGCGGATGCTTTCAGAGCTTTGTCGGTTTGGATATAACGCTCTAGAATTGCCTTGGACACGAGGCCGCCGTCGCCGCCGTAAATTTCTGTAATCCCCTGTGCTTGTGGCTGTCCGCGTGGTGGCACACTCCCTTGACCACGATGCACGGCACTTCGTCCCAAACCCCAACGGTCTCCATCTCGAACCCAATCACGTCTGCTTCCCTCGAAGGTCTACGTCATCCACAACTGAGGGAGCAAACAGGCCAAATATCATGTACATTTTGATGAAAAGGATGGTGCAGAGGGATCGTATCGGTCTCACCTCATCACAGTTAGATAAAACTGGTCACGCTCCAAAAACGAACCCTTCAGCTTGTGTCCACATGCTCTCCTGCCGCAGGATCGGACTGACAAAAACACGCCGAAAGCTGGCAATGGAGCAACGGACCCCCGCATCCAGGATAATCCGACCAGAAGAAAAACACATAACGTATATGATAAGCATGCGACGCATCCAAGTATTCGTCAGCTATGACGATATTCTCCCGACGATCTGTTTCATCCATGTTGATGCTTGTGGGTCATATAGCCCGTGTGTCCGAGCGGCCTCGGTGATACGATGTGACACTAATTGATAGTAGCCTCCGCTTGCTGCAGCCCAGCTGTAATAATGTTTGCAACCGTCATAACTCCAATAGGAACCTGCCTGCTCACCGGGTCCATATCATTAACAGCCACACAATACGACACCCGAGACACGTAGCTCGATAAATTAGCCACTTCGCCCACAATAGCCGCTGACCGATCCGCGCCCGCCTCATCGCTGCTGAGCTCGTAAAAGTGTGCCATGGTAGTACACGACGCTAGCATCACAAACACATAATCAACAATGGCCCCCGTGGCGCGACCATCGTCGGTGGCAAAGAAAGCCTTCGGATTCTTAGCTTTGAAGTATTTCTGGGCCGGCCCGCTGAAGATGAGACGAGCTGTGACGGTCGCCCCGGTGATCAGCTCGGACATGATTTTGGGGCCCATGGCCTGGATCGGATCCTTAGGGAGGGCGACGTTGGCAATGCCGTTGGAGGCGGCTCCGATGACGCTCATGACGGCTGAGGGGATGCTCCAAGGGTTGGCGTCGCCCGAGGGACCCTCGGCCTCGAAGGCGTTGACGAAGGCGGACATGAAGCTCATGAAGCCCGCCACGCTGTGCCCTGCAACGTAGAGGACTTCTGCGGTGTCTGCAGACACGGTTGCTGTGCTAGAGGCGCTGACGGAAACGGAGGATGAGAGGGGCCCCATGGAGGCTTTGCTCTTGAGGGATGGCGGTTGTGGCTGTCGGTTGAGTAATGCCTGGATAGTATCCCAGCCGTCGGCGGCAATGAGAGCCTGAACATCAGCATTGTCGGGGAACGGAGGCTTGCTGTTGGCTATCTTGTAGACGACTGTGTAAGCTACGGCGGGAATCCAGCAAAGAAGATCAAGGAAAGAGATATCTGGTATGCCAATGGCGTTGAGAATATCAGAGATGATTGGGATATAGATCTTTGTGTCCAGGAGGCTAACGGCCGCACTGGCAAGGTCAGTGAGAACATTAAACACGGTGTCCGCTACGACCTGAACGCTGGAGAGCATGCCGTCGGCAAGGATGGCGACCAATTGCTTTACAACTTGGTCGACAGTCGTTGAAGAGAAATTTTTGGCAAGGATTTTGAGCTGAGCGTATGCAGCCGAGAGTACTTGGCCCTCCTGTTCGAGGGCGTTGAGAAGGTCATCGACGACCTGTTGCACCACGTCATTAGACGGCTCGGTTCCCACAATGGTCAAGTCAGCCCCTTGATGCTTGAAGTGGCTCATCAGCATCTGTGACCCTGACGTCTGTCCTGCTGCCGGATTCGTGGCGCTCGCGCTCGCGGGCTGTGCTGCCACCTGCCCAATCGATGTCGACCAGTCCGTGATACTCGCCCACTGGTTGATGTTGTTCTCGATATTCGCGATCTGGCCGTCAAATGCTGTCTTAGCCGTCTGGATGCCATCTACCTGGCCACGCATCCACTGCCTCGCCACGTTACAAATCACATCCTTGGTCCGCTGAACATCATCCCAGTTGAAGAGGAACTCGAGATAGTGAATGATATCCTCAATACCCGTGTTGATGGCGTTGAACACCCACTCAACTGCGCCGATGACGGCGTCAACCGAGTCCAGGACGGCGCGGTAGACCTGGCCCGCAATGGAGGCCAGGAAGTGCCATGCATCACTTGCGGTGTCCTTGAGGATATGGATGATGCTCTGGACGCCAGACTTGAGCCAACGGAAGAGATCACCTGCCGCAATGGCGATGTCATCCGCTATACTCGTGGCAGAAGACGAGGCGAGGAAGAGAGTACGCGGAACCACGCGCGTACAAGGCCGGGGGGGCACGGTGGCCTCTGAAGCTGCTCCGGACCTGCCCATCGGTCGCCTCATGGTTGCCATAGACTGGACCGCTAAGGGGACCGAGGTAGAGGTAGCGGAAGGGGGAGCATTGGGTTGCGTCGGCATTGCAGATTCGTACACGGTGTTGAGTTTGCTCATGCTATCTAGGACGACATTGATGTCGTTGGATGATGTAGAGACCGCTAACAGAGGAGCAAAGGTGGGGGTGCCCTGGGTGCCGCCTGCAACTGTGTTCGTAGGGACGTTGGCGCCGCGCAGAGATTGCTCAGTGTTGAGGGAGGCCATAGCTTGGAAGGACTTGTCCATGGGGTTGATAGTCGTAGAGGTTGCCCCGCCGTCGCAGCTCATTGTCAATATGGTGCCACTGATACTGTCTTGCACGGCCTCGACAACAGTCACGGTTCCAGTTGCATCTGTAGGCACGGTGACCGGTGTTTGGCTGAGGATATAGTAGAGTCCATTCATGTACACAGGGGTGCAAGAGGCCGTAGTGATCGACACGTCTACACCACCGGCTGGCAGGTTCTGGCTGTCGACAACCTGGACGGTGGTTGTGTACGAATTGAACGACAGCGGCTTTGCTGTGGGTGGGGCCTGGAGCTTGATTTCATCCGCGCGCCAGATCTTGGCACCAGTATCGGTGGCCTGCATCAGCCTCTGCAGCTTACCACCCCCGGACGCAAAGATGGTGTTGCCGCCGTCGCTGCGGTTGAGGTACGGAGACATCAGCTCTACACCAGTCAAGATGGGGACAGGCGCACTCCAAGCTCCCGGGACGCCGAGCTGGCTATTGGGGCAGGAAAGATAGTAGACCTGGTCGCTGGCATTCTTGCCCCAGATGGTCGTCACGTCGTCGTGCGTCATGGCCGATAGCTTTGTAGTGCCCGAGAAGAAGCTATTGTTGATCAAGGGCGTGCCCACAGACCCGTCCTGCTGACTGTCTGCAGGGAAACGATATAGAATAGACCCGCTGACCGCGTACAAGTCGGTTGTCCCGTAGAGGCTCGAAGAAGTATCAATATTGCGAGCAGTAGCAATGGAAGATGCCTGGGCACCAGCAGGCAAGCTTAGACGGGTGACCAGGGGGGGGCCACTGCCGAAGGAGTTCTTAACGGGAACATAAACAAGCTGGGCTGATCCACCAGAAGTTCCGGAAGTGTAGACTCCGTCTACAAAGTCCTTTTGGATTCTGCCTACACAGCTCTGATAGTTGCCGTCCTCGATATCCACTGGGACGTTATGCTGAGTCCAGAATATGCCCGAGAGCTTCAGAGGGTCGACGTAATACCTGGCAATGTCCTTGACTGCGTTCGTCGACGATCGGTCTATATCAACGATGATGTATTGCTGATTGTTCTCTGTCTCTGCGAACATGATGCCAACAATGGAGACGATCGGCCGAGTTCCACCAGTACTTGGTGCATCGAAGGGAACTGACGTCCAGCTCGGGTTCGTGGTCCAGGATGTGTTGGAGCTGGAATTGTACAGAGAGAGGAAGAGATTGTCTGATCCCCCCGCAGACACTGCCATAGCCATCCCAATCGTCCCGTCCATAGCGCTTTGGCCCACGTCAAAAGTGCGGACCACCGCACCCGTGTCGCCGGGGAAGTTGGCTGCGAGAAGAGCAGATGAGAGGTCTGCCAGTTCCCAGCCGGTCCTGTTTGCTCCACTTTGCTCCACGATAACATGCAACACGTTCGCAGTGTCCATCCCGAAGAGCATGGAGTGGCCGTCATCCGTTTGGAGAGCCTCGAACTTGCCAGCGGGAGCCACGATCTCTCCCTGGACGTAGTTCTGAACCATATCCGAAGTATGAATCAGTGTTACGGATGCCGCAGGAGCTGCCAGTCTCGATTCATTTGGTAGTGTCCTAAGATTAGACTCCAGGGACTGCATCATTGAGGGCCCTTTTCGAATTCCCTGTAAATTTGTCTCCCCTAACGGTGCGATCGGCACCGACTGCCAGGATGTAAGTTTGTAGTGAGGCTGTTGGAACTGTACTGGAAGCGTACGTGACATAGATAGTGGTTGAATAGCCTGGTCGGGATTTACATAGGAAATATCGCAGATCAAGTCCTGGTACTCCGAGAAGGTGGCAGAGGTGTAACTGAACACCTTTGCACCAGGAAAGACGAAGTCTTGCGGTCGAGTGAAGCTGATGGCACTTATGTCGCAAGCCAAGAGCTCGCTGATTTGGGACTTGACCTGGTTGGCGGCATCGTTGACGCCTGTGAAGATATTCGTTATCCAGCTGGCGTTAGCCTCCTGGGAGTTGTCCACCCTCGTCTGCTTGGTGGCGTCCCGGATGATCTGCAGGGCGCCATATTGGTCAACTGACACGTCGTACACATCGGTGAGGGTAATGTCGTATCCGTTGATGCCTTCACCGGTGGAATCCCACTGGAGATAGATCCATACCCATAATCGTTGCACGATGGTGATGGTGCTGCCGGTAAAGCTCACCTGACAGGTATAGTTCGGACTGATTTGCAAGTCAATGCTAAACGCCAAGCATGAGTCCGACGAGCTAGTGCTAGGGTCGTTCTGGGAAGTGTATGCGATGTTGATCACCTGTGCGCCAGTACCGGCTTCTGTTACTGTCGAGGTTTGTGGTGTTTGGCCGGACAAGAGCTGGAACTGATACTGCCAGTCTCCTACTCCGTCTTCGGCCTTGACGTGAACAATACTGCTGATACAGCTCCATTTGGCGGCTGGCAAGATAGTGGTGCTGAGCAAGTATTGGCTGAAGACTTGCCGGTTGATAGCTATGACACCGCTTTCGTTGTCGACATCTTGCGGTTGAACCCAGTTCCAGGTGAACTCGGAAGCACCCGGGAACGAATGATCGTTGACCATGCAAAGATAATTAAGCGTGGTCAAATCAGAGTCAGGGATTATGGTGCCAGTGGCATCTCTGTACTGGCTGACTTCTCGCTCAAAGGACGTCATCGTGATCTGAGAAGGATCAGAGACATTCGAAGCGACAGCAGTGACTGCGATCAATGGCTCGCCATAGTTCTTTGCAGAAGTACTGTAGATGTTGATAAATGTCTTCTGCAAGATAGCTTCGGCATTGGAACCAGCCGGGATTCCCTCAAAGGTTGGTACACTCTGCATGACCGCGTTGTCTAAATCGAAGAGCAGCTGCTGAAGGCTGAACGCAGTGCTGGACAGGTTTGTAAGGCGGGCCAGGATCTGCATCTTCTGGTCTGGGTGCTGAACGAAGTAGGGTGTATTAAGCTCCTCATCGAGGTCGGCCATGACGAGGTCGACAGTCGTCTGGACATACCATGGCGACCCAGACTGTTGGCTCCAGACATCCCATTGTCCATGCGAAACCCACCCACCGGCCGGGGTGTTCTGGATAACCTGAAAGTCAGAGCTGAACATGTTGAATTTGACATTGTTGGCGCTATTTCCTAGCTCCACGATGGGGGGCAGATCCTCGGGCGGCACGCCCGGGGGCAGGCCCATACGAATCTTCACTCCGACCGCAAAAAGATTCTCCGTGAGTGTCTGAATTCTGGAATCGGTGGTTGGCGTGCCCGCTGGAATGTCGAAAGGGTTGATTCCGCCCGTCTTTACGAGAAGATCCTCCAGACTGATCTGGTCCGTAGGATTTCCAGTGTTTGGGTCCTGGAATGGTTCTGGTCAGCGACATGCTCAAGGTCACTTGGACCAGTGACACAAGCTATGAGCGCACTCTCCGAGGATAGCTCCTTAAAAGGCCCCTGGCTGCTTTGTTTCTAGTCTGAAGGCAAAATTCCGGGAATCAAAGAGGGGGGAGATTTCAACAGTGACGTACCACTAGGAAGCAGATGTAGGTGTAAGGCTGAGTGCTCTCATTGAGGTAACTCAGCAAATCAGAGTTGATACTGGCCTGGGTGGTTGACACGACAAAATCATAACCATACTTGCTGCTTGACAAATTGGAATTGCTGGCATCCATTTTCAAAGATTAGATATCGGAATATATACCACGAGGCGTGAAGTGAGATAGGAAAATTGATAAGAAGATTTGAAGATGCTAAGGCAATAGTCAGGAAAGGTAATTCTTTCAGATTTCCTGTTGCACTTCGAGCATATATAATAGTTTGGGTAGTGGAGTGGCTAAAAATAGCTCTTGCCTACCTAAAAGTGTCTATGACGGGGAAGAAAAGTTTAAAGTGGCTTCTGCTTATTATTACGCAAGATTTACATAGACCATTCATCACTATCGGCTATAGCCTTGTCCATTTAATCTAGTATTCTTAGACCACCGCAATATGGTGAATTCACTCCTAGTTATCTCACACAGTTTTATCAAGGTGAACATTATTAATCCCATCCCTTTGACTATCCTCTTCTAAAGCTACCGAAGGGTGCTCGTCTGTACTAGGCGCTGTCTTACGTATGGGGCTTTACGTGACTTCCCTAATCCTAACTAACAATAGCTTAAGGAGCGTTATGTTTGTAATTTATAAACAAAAGTCAAGCGGGCCCCCGGGGGGCGGGGGCTGAAAACTTTGCAGAAGCGTACGGGTGCGGCATACTTAACGTTAGGTGTGACTTAGCAGGCGGAAAGATATCTTATGAAAGTATAAAGCTGGAGGGAGTATCTATATATCTAATATACCCTTAAACCTAGTTTTGAAGGCTGAAAAGGTTAATTCAAAGATACCTTCTCGTGGCTTGCGATATAAAATAATGTAACCATATTATATCCCTAGACTGCTCGGTAAGCTCCGCCAACTTTTTTATCTATGCATTGGTTAGATATCGGCCGCCATAATGTAATGTTTACGCAGATACCGGGTATAGGAAAAGCCAACGCGGCAGTTGCCGCTAATTGTCAGGCCAGTTGCCTCAACGTCAAGCTTACACTCACAGTAGGCATCAGCGGCGTTATTCGCTTCAGTTCTAACGGCAAAGAGATTATTCTCGGCAACGTCATCTATTTATCATAATGTCACCCTTGGGGACATGATGCTCAGCCTCAAATTGTTCTGGGATAATTGCGAAACTAAGGCTCAGAAAGTGATAACTCGGCATCCGCCTCCTAACATAAGGCCTTGGACATCAATGATAATAGGAAAAAGGGAAAGAGACCGGTTATCAAAGGAAAGCCGGGTTGTCAACTCGCCACGATCGAGCGGTTAGATAATGACGTCGCTGCATATGCGCTGGCTGGGGCTCAGCTAGCATGCCCGAGGTCTAGAACCCCAGCTTACGGTTCGTTGTATGGCGGAAAGGTCAGACGAGATCCTAAGCACAGCCGAAAGTGCCTGGCAAACTCTCTTGCTGTGCTCAGAATGCTCCTGCCGGTGATTTGTTGCAGCTTCACATCTTATCGGTCCCCACTGGGCGGTCCCCACTGGGCTATCCTCTGGAACATGCTGTTCTTACACACTGTCAGAGGGAGTCCGAAATGGGGGTGCCGAGGAGAAGCTCATGCTCATCCTTAGCCGACAGGCCGGTATCGAGCTCTACAGCAACCAGGGAGACGTCCTCCCCGACCACGTGCCGACGCCTACCGCAGTCGCTCCCATGGCGTGGCCGGGCCCGAACCTTCGCTCAACTTCGGGGTCCACCGCGCTGTCGTCTTTACGGCATTCGATCTACGATTCCGAACCATTATCGAGGCCCGGAATCCAGTCATGGTTTGGAGTGCAGTCGAAGGTCAAGAACCGATTCCGGGAGGCCCTGAGCAGCGCCCACAACATGACTACCAAGGCCAAGCAGCGAGCCAGTCAGGCTCACCGGAAGGAGAACCCCCCACATTGGGGGTCGATCACGTCTATCAGCTCTGCGAGAACAATCTCAATGGCGGCCTCAACTATCTTTACTACCAAACCCGGGTCGACAAGGATATGCCGGCGCCTTCAGATCGCGTCTAGTTCCTGCGCTGGCTGTGCGCTAAGAGCCCTATCATGATCCGCACCTTAGAGTTGTGCTTCGACTATGTGCACAAAAAGAAGGAACGACTCCTCCTGTTCGTTGATATCCCCTGGATCCAGAGGTCAGTTTACACACACCCCCTTTTCTTTTCACCTCAGTCGGAATCTCATGTTCGTTCGTGTGCGGCGAGCCTTGGGTTAGTCCCGCCACGTACGCAAACATGAAATTCTGGCTCAGACGTGACTTCCCCCCACCTCCACTCCCTACGTGCCCGAGCATGAGGTCCTGACTATTATGCAGTTGTGTGGTGGCTATCCTTGTCTTAGCTGGATATGAGGAGGGACGGTGCGTTCCTCCGACTCGAATGCAGACAGGACCAAGGTTATAGCCGAAGGGAACGATCCCCCCAGCGGCCTGCAGGTGTTTGTGGCTAACATCAATACGATGTCCATTGGGGTCAACATGCACGGTGCGTGTTCCAAGCGTGCCTTCGTCTCCTGGCATCTCAATGCGAAGACGATGCTGCAGATTGTCGGTCGCATCGTCCGACTGGGCCAGAAGAACGAGGTCCTCTGCCACCTCCTGAAGGTGAAGAACAGTTGCCATGACAACATTGAGCGTTTATGTATTACGAAGTGGATGACACAGCTCTCTGCAGAGATTGGTCTTCCAGACTATATCCAATTTGAACTCCGCGAGATCTGCATCTGTGAGGCTATCAAGCGCTACTGGCATACCCTATTCAACCGGTACGCCTGGATCGTCGAGAAGGAGCGTGTCGGTCATAACCTGGAATACCACGCCGATGAGACTGTGATGTTGGGCCACGCTTCTCCATGGTCGCCATTGCCTTCATGCATGCGGATGAGGGCAAGGCAAGGTACAACCATCCACGAGCCAAGACACCGAGTTTGCGAAGCTCAAAGCCTCGATAGACCTTCCTCTTTCCGTCAGTCCTCCACTCATCCGTGGCCACGGGGCCACAGGCATAGCCCGCCGCAACTGTGGTATCTACGCCCCCTTCGCAAGGCTCAAAGACGATGGCTCTGCCGGCCGGAGGCTCCTTCAGTTCAACAAGCTCAGAAGTGCTCCAACAGTCGATAACAAGGTAGCGAGCCAAGTCAAATTTATATAGAAGTCCCTTACTAATTTAACTTACTCTTCCCTAGGTCAACCGAATCGCGTGGAAGGATAATGCCCTCATGCTCTTCCTGACTACTATGTTCAGAGGCGATGAGCTTGTCCTACGGAAGAGGAAGAGGCCAAATACAGATCAAGCCCGCACATAGCCAATACAGCGTTTTTTAAGTGACGAAGCCGTGAAGACCTTTGAGATCCCTTCTATCGCCGCTACGTATAACGACGAGATGAACCACGTGGACCGAGGTGATCAATTGAGGGTCTCACGAGGCTACAGGCACTCAATTCGTCGCGGCCCTTGGCAGGCCCTAGCTTGGACCTTCCTTCTTGACACAGCCCTCATCCATAGCTATCTTCTGCAGCTTCATGGGCAGCCTCAATGGAGGAAAATAAGGTCTCAAACTGAATGGCGAGGCCGGCTTGTCGATGACCTTATTGCAGCTTATTGGACTGCTTAATCTAGGGAGAGATTTCGGGCTGGCAACGGATATACGCGTATGGAGCAGTATAAATGCGTCAAAAGAGAGGGAAAATTAGCCCTTGCCTTGCTTGTCAAGGCCTCCGCTATGGTCAAATTAGGTCAAGAAGCAAGAGGAAGCCGTTAGCCGGCATCAGCAGCAATAGAAGGAAGAAACTAACAAGGTACGGCTGTAAGGAATGTGATGTTCTTGAATCACAAGGGATTCATAAGGTGTGAGGGTCGGAAGTGTCATTGAATTGAGCTACTGAGACTGGCTTCTAATCGAGGGATAGGCTAGGGACTTTTGTCTTCTACCTTCCCTTAGATGCATAGGAATTTTGGTGTAATTGGCAGGGGGCTCAATAATGCGTTGAGGCATTAAGTCCCACCCTTGGAATGCCTTTAATTTCACACACATTCTAGCCTCCTTCTGACAGATGTTGCGATTTGTAACTCACATGATTGTTGGGACTTCTATCACGATTGAAAATAGGTGTGCAAAGAAGTACCTTTTATTTGACCTATTTTAATTGGACCGGATCCCTGTGAGTGGCCCGGTTGTAGTCTTACCGCACTCAAGGAGATATGGAGAGATTATCCTCTCAAGGCCTGTGAGCCCCCGGGGCCTCTAAAGGCCCCAGTCGGGAGCACATGATAAAGCACGTGGGTCCCCGAGGGATGCTTCACGCATCAAGGTGTTGCTTCCAGCCTCGGGGGCGCTGAGGGAAACAATGGCGCCTGCGATGATGATGTCAGTCTCAGTAGGTACAGATGGGTACCACGGCCGAAAGGCTGGCTCGACTGACCAACGTGTGTGTCAGGCATCTTGACTGTTAGTGGTTCTGGTGATAGATACGAGTCGCTTTGCTGATTCTCGTTCGCTTTAATCGAAGGCCTTTGGTATGGCACCTCCCGTCTAATCGCCTCACTGACCTCACAGCACCACAGGTTCTCTGCTACTTCAGCTCCTCGCCTTCGCAGTTGTGGGCCGGGTGCGGGAGCGCTTCACTAGATCGTGGCCCAGCTAGTTGAAAAAATCGAATTAGAAGAAAAGTAGTCAGGGTAGCAGAATTGTATCACGATACAGTCTCAAAAGTGCTGACGTAGGCCATGAAGGCTGTCGGCAAGAGAATTCCTAGAATTGCGTTAATTCTGCTACAGCGAAGATAAGTCTAGGTGCCAGCTAGACTGCGAAATATAAAGCAGGTGGTCCGTGTAGACCGAGCTCTACCGACAAGGCCGGATCTATGACGCTTATAAGCATTATATAGTTCTGGTCACAAGCCATTAGACAAGCCAGACGGCTAGTCATAAGCCATTATATAGTTCTGGTCACAAGCCAGAAGACTGAGTCGTGACATATATAAGCATCATAGATAAGATCACTAGATTAGCTAGATGAATCATAGGCTTCAGCTGTACTCAGGTCTATCAACTATATAACTGAGGCTCCCTCCTCCTCCGGATAGGATTCAATTTGAATCTGCATCGATATTTTCATAACTTTAAGGATCTAAAGCTTTTAGCACTTATATCCCAACACCAGTTATTCTAAATCATCACCACCTACTTCAGTCTCAAAAGCCTATCACGAATCATCATGTCTGGCCCCGGCCCTAACGCAGGCGGAATTGTCATTGAAAACAAAGCAGGATTCGCTGCCAATTTCTATATCAACCATATCACAGTTGACGAGGGAT
>SSHR01002730.1:0-30319 GCA_006518225.1 Fusarium neocosmosporiellum
CCGGAGGCATCCTTGATCAATAACATCATCATCTTTTGGCTCCACATCGTATTGATCCCTATCATCCTGATCGAATGTGCCGTACGCGATCCATCAATTTTCCCACCAGACTGAGTGGAATGCGAGACGAGGTTATGCTTTTATCGGTGGGCGTCGGGCAAGCTTCGGATATCTTTCCACTGTAATCTGAGAAATTTTTGATTGGTCGGGGGCCCATTTTTCAAATAGTGGGTCTGTATGTTTATGTAATCATCCTGTCCAACCAAAGTCTCGGATGCTTGACGCGATTTCATCTTAAAGCGGGTCGAGGTACGTACACATTCATCAGAGGGATGTTACCGTCAGGAAAACTGTCAAGAAGCACAGCTCACAGCGCGGTTACGAGAAGGGTGCTGGGTTTGTGAATCTCGCATCGTGCTTCGGAGGGCTCATGAGACTACTCGACCTCCACATACCATGAAGTCAGCAATGAGCTGCCTGTCAGGATCTCGGCTGCTGGTCCGGATACCGTGGATAAGAAGACGGCCTGACAAGCAAAGATAGTAGAATGACCAGAGGCTACGAGCTCTAAGAGTAGCAACTCACAGGTTTATAAATCAGGATTAGAACTAGCGTTGATTAAGTGGTGGTTTCAGGTGTGAACCCCTGCTCCTTTAACCACAACATTCTCACTGCCGTCCAACTGTCGACTTCTATCTTGGATCGGCACATAGCTCACACGCTACTTTTGTTGTTTAGACTTTTCCTTAGGTAGTACGCGCTCATAAATGATTTTTCTTACGCTCGCCAAGCTGACAACTTTCCCATGTCAGATTTACTACAACAAGCCTAGGCACAGTCAGGATGTCAGCAAAACAGCCCTTAAGATAGCCCTCATTGACACTACTATATGTAGTAAATCCTCTCAATCATGGAATAAGCACCACTACCATTTTATCGGGAGACAGAAAGCCTAGATTCCTCTTATTTATAACAATATCAAGCGAACTTACCTGATGGTGTCCGACCAAATCGAGTGGTCGATTACTTTTGATGTGAGATTCTCACCCACCATTTCATGCCATTTTTGAAGATACATCCAATCTCCCTAACTTCTCACGGGAAGTACGAAACGATGCTATCAGTGACTATTCGTGGATTGCCTGGCTCCTCGGGTCGTATTCCGTAGTCGTGAGCGCCACTTTCGAACGCAGTCGTGGCCACGGGGGGCGCACCTGGTGTGAACGTCTGTGGGAAAAAGCAATGTATTGGTGGACTTTTCAGTATTCTAATACGAAGAAAGGTTCGGATGATCCGTACCGCGGGCATGAATTCGTTAGTCAAGTTGATCGCGGCGTGTACCGACTTGAACCGCATATTCTCAGCGCTGGCATTACAGTAGAATCTAGCGCCTATCCCCATCGAGTATCACTTATGCTCTATTGAATACCAGAAAGAAGTGCACGCAACATGTTAGCTCCAATTGAGCCAAAGTTGACACGCTCTAGCAACTATATTTGTGCCTTTCGGATCTGGGCTATCACTACGAGCAAGTCCCACTCAATTGCTTGAATCACAGTCCTCCATATCAGACGACATCTCTAATTGAGGCTCAACCATGAATACTGGCAGCCCAAGCTTGATCTCATCAATTCGGCAAATAAACATGGATGGGTGGAGCAACCGGCTTCTCTGCCGATGACGAGACGCCGAAAGACCAGATGACCGGTGGGGAACATCCGGGGCAGTGCCGGCCACATCTGGGCGATAAAGGAACCGGGATTTAAGCGCCGGCAGCTGCTTAGACATGAAATCAAACTTGTTGGGCGTGCCTCGAGGCCCAAGTTGGGATGATGTAAAAGACGCTGCCCTCGGGGTTGGGTAACTCCGAAACCTTTCAAAGCTTCTTTTCACCGTCAAAGACCTCTCGGTTTCCTCTCCGCGCTTCGGCTATCGCGCTTGGTGTATCTTCTCTGATCCGGGATAGTAGGAGGCTGGGAGTGGCGAAGAAGTGGGGGAGGGCGTAGACAGGTGGTGGAGTCGATTCTTCTCGCCTTGGAATCGTCGGCTACGCTAACTAAGTTAACAAAGAATGAGGGGAAGCAAAGCATGCAACTTTAGAGGCCTGTCCAACCAGCGGTGTCGGAACTACGATGATGGCGGCGATATCGGCTAGCATCCCGAGGCCTTCCCTATCTTTCATGACCAGCAAAGGGACAAGAACATAAATCCCCTCGCTGACCCTCCACTGGACCTTTCTTGCTGTTGTTCAGTAGCTATTCTTTGCCCTTATCACAGAACATCATGGCAGACACATCACGACCCGTCCTGATCCTCGGCGCAGGCTGCTTTGGCCTGGCGACCGCGTACCATCTGGCCCAGAATGGCTACTCAGACATTACCGTCTTGGAAAAGGACCACGAGGTCCCCAGTCGCTTCTCAGCAGCCAACGATCTCAACAAGGTGATCCGGGCCGAGTATGCCGATCCTTTCTACACCGAGCTGGCTCTGGTGAGTTTGCTGCATTGCATTGGCCATCCACACTTTACTGATGCATTTGAGTAGCAAGCCATTCGGAAATGGCAGTCTGATCCATTGTACAAACCGCACTACCACGAGACGGGCTTCCTCAACGTCGGCTCCAACAACGCGCCCGACCAGACAAAACGAGTTCTCGAGAGTTATTATGCATCTGTCCGGGACAATGCCGCCTTCAATGGCAAGGTGCAGCGCGTAAATGGAAATGCCGACATCAAGAAGCTGGTTCCCGCATTCCATCATGTGCAGCGCTGGGCTGGATACTTCAACAAGCTGGCGGGGTACGGCCACTCTGCCAACGCCTTGAGCGCAGTCTACGCTGAGTGTGTCAAGTTGGGTGTCAAGTTTCAGCTTGGTAGTCAGAAGGGACAAGTCGAGTCTCTGCTCTACACATCGAGCCGAAATGGCACCAAATGCGTGGGAGCAAAGACCCGAGAGGGCCGAATCTATCTTGCCGACAAGACCATCGTGGCTTTAGGCGCCGACGCCTCCAACATCATTCCCCGCATGGGCAAGCAAATGACAGGTCGCTGCTGGGGTGTCGCACACATCCAGCTCACGCCTGAAGAGGCCGACGCGTTGAGAGGCATCCCCGTCACCAACGTGCGGGATCTTGCCTTCTTCTTCGAGCCCGACAAGACAACCAACAAGCTCAAGTTCTGCCACATGGGAGGTGCCTACACCAACTACGCTTGGTCTCAAGATGGCCTCTCAATTCCTTACTCTGAGCTCTCCGAATCGCAGTTCATCCCTGAAGAGGATGAGGTGCATATCCGAAGACTCCTAAGGGAGGTGCTCCCACAGCTTGCGGATCGTCCGTTGATTGATAGGCATCTGTGCTGGTTTGCCGATACAGATGACTCGGACTACATCATTGACTTTGTGCCTGGAACCGACTCTTCACTGGTCGTCCTCTCTGGTGACTCGGGACATGGTTTCAAGATGCTTCCCATATTCGGACAGTGGGTGCAGAAGCTGTTGGTAGAAGAGAAGCAGTCAGAACCCAAGTGGCAGTGGAAGACATCAAAGCCTAAGGAGACGGCCGCTTGGCGTAGTAGTGGGAGCCAGGAGCTTGCTGGCGTAGCTCGCGCCAAGTTGTAATTTCATTGTTTTAATATGTACTAGATAGACTGGATCGAGAGCCATTGAATAGTCATGCATTCTGACAGCCTTCCTTCCATCCAAATGGCCTTGAAATGGCCCCTTGGCCTATCATTTGACCTTACGCGCCAGCCGGGTCCCGAGAATGTGAAACCCAGATGAGAATAACGTTCTGAGGGGTGCATACCGTACAGGTTCGTTGACCATGCTGCTCGTCCTTTGCAGTTCGCTATCTCGTAACCAGATTCAAATATCCATTCAATATGTTCACGGGTTGTTTCAGACTTGGGTAGATAAGACAAGGCGCTGTCGTAGTTGGAAGAAAGCAACCCCTAATCCACGCTTAGCACGCCTATGTATAGTTTCTTGAGAGTGCGGCTGCTCGGTCTTCCGTGGAGATTTCCATTAAGGACCTCATCTGCATGGCTTAATCTTTTGGGTAGCGTAGGATCGATGGTTTCTTAAGTTCAGGATGTTGCAGGGATGAACACCATTTTCAAACCGGCCAGAAGCTGTTTTAACTCTTGCGCATGGTTACATGGAACTCAGGCTGCGTTTCATCAGCTGCTAGTTTGGTAGAAGATTGAATAGGTGGCACACTGACGACTATTAGAAGGCTGAAGTGGCCAAGGCCTGGAGTTTCCGCAATAGCCCTTGAATGCGAGGCAACTGGCCAACACCACGGAAGAACAGAATATCGAGTCGATCAATACTTATTCGAAGCAATGACACTCAAGATAGGTATCTTGAAGCCATTGGAGGATTATATTTCCTTATTTCCGGCAGAGCAAAGCCATGATACATACATCGGCTCCCACATAGGTACTTAACAGTCATTTGCTCGGCCCAGGAGAGAAGCGCCCAACCATGATTGCACAGTCACTTCTCAGAAATTGCATTACAAATCGCTACTGGCCGAATCGCAAGCCATGAGAGGATCCTTCTTACAAATCCTCGACTGCACACCATCTTGTGTCTATAGAGGGGTAGGCAAGCCTATCCCGTTGTAGTCAAGATCACTTTATGGCGCCATTTTCGGTGGAAAACACTGGCCAGATGTTAATGTTGCAATGAGTTTTGCATATCGCATCGGAAGCGATAACCAATGGAATGGCGTGCAAACCAGGTTGGTCATCGTGTGCCATTATGGCGAGATGACCTCAATTGGGGAACCCGGGGAACGATGCAACAATGGCTATGCCATAAATAAGCGTGTGCTTGGCCATATTAGATAGGATGATCAAACAGATCTTCAAATCTCTTCGACTTATACTCCAATCAACCATCAGCCGCCTCACACCATGGTCCCCGCTCCAATCGATCCCAGCATCAAAGATGTTGCCGAGCCCATTAAGGACTCTCTCAAACTGCCGGCTGCAGCTCGGGAGAGGCTTGAAAAGGCAGGAATAGACTTGTCTAAAGGCTACCCTTATCGTCCCTCGCGTCCGCTATATCTACAAGACGTGTACAAGATTCGTGATCAGCCTCGCGACTACGTCGACGCAGGAACTAGGGCAGACAAGTCCAAGAAGAACCTTCTCTCTGCGGCGACAAAGGTTACCGACTTGACCGCCCACATCGGAACTGAGATCGAGGGCTTGCAGCTAAAGGATCTTACAAACGAGCAGCGTGACGAACTCGCCTTGCTGATTGCTGAGCGAAGCGTCGTCTTCTTCCGAGACCAAGACCTCAGCCCTCAGCAGCAGAAGGAGCTTGGCGAGTGGTACGGGGAGGTCGAGGTTCATGTGAGTATTTGACAGCCAAAGTTCGCATCATTTCGTTGCAAGCAATCTGACCTTGTATTCCAGCCTCAAGTTGCTCAAGTTCCAGGCCTTCCAGGTGTTTCCATCATTTGGCCTGATCTTCAAGCCACGGAAAGACCTGCGACCTTTCGCCAGCCTGGAGGTGCATCAAGATGGCACACAGATCTAGTCCACGAGCGTCAGCCTGCTGGAATCACTCATCTTCACAATGACACAGTTCCCAGTGTTGGTGGAGACACTCTGTAGGTTTTCCTTGACGTCCGTTGAATGACCAAACACTCACGGTCTGAAAGCTGGGCCAGCGGGTATGCTGCATACGAAAAGCTGTCACCAGAGTTCCGCAAGATCATTGACGGAAGATCTGCTGTGTATCGGTCTGCACACCCGTATCTGGACCGAGATGACCCTGAGGCTGGTCCCAAGTACATCGAACGTGTTCACCCATTGGTTCGGGTTCATCCTGCAACCGGTTGGAAGGCCCTTTGGGTCAACCGAGCTATGACAGATAGGATCGTGGGACTTGACAAGGCCGAGAGCGACGTCATTCTCGGATACCTGTACGATGTGTACGAGAAGAACATTGACATCCAGCTGCGCTGGAGGTGGACACCTCGAACTTCTGTTCTCTGGGACAACCGGTATGTCACTTGATCCAACCCGTGAGGAGGCCAAGGCTCTAACATTTGCAGCATTACCATTCACAATGCTAGCTGGGACTACAGTGGTAAGGAGCCACGACATGGAACTAGAGTGACATCGTTGGCCGAAAAGCCTTACTTTGATGCCGCAGCTCCGACACGGCGAGAGGCTCTGGGGTTGCTTGGTGAAAGCGAGAAGGAGGAGCTTGAGGCCTCCAAGTAGTGTCGTCTCCTCACTGACACATAGAAAAGAAACTCGGTTGAAGAACTGCGTGGTTTGTTAATGCCCATGCGTCGTAGAAGTGACGCGTGACCTACAAGTCATTGTAAAGTTGGCTCAAGGCAATGGTGCGCCAGTCATCTGAGTTACTAGAATACAGCTCTAACAAAGCACTGCTATGATGAAAAACTTGAACTCTCCAACCACTTGGAAACCCTTAAGTAGTAACTTTAAACTATAAGTAGCCCACGGAAGGAAAGTTAACATCTAATTCTGCTATTCTCGCTCCTGATATCTCGGCCATATTAGTATCACACACCTAGACAAGACTAACTTGACTCAGATCCTTGCGTGTAAACTGATGAACTACCTGAAAGTCTATCCGGACAACAAAACCCATTTCATCCTTAATGAGATCAGGCATATTTTGAGATGGCAGCGTTTGGAGACAGGAGATCTTGCTATTGAGGGATGTAAATGTTCGCAAAGAGACATTGTTTTATACTATTCTGACACTGTAGAAAATAGGACCCTTCTTCATTCAGCAACTCGGTTAACTCATGATGAGTACTGAACTGTAAAAGTCTGGGTTTGTAGAATCGCCCTCTCACTATGATCATCCCGTAACCCTTCAGTACTGGCATTGCCAACCACGACCGTCCCACCATTCTTGTTGTCATCGTCAGAGAATCTCTCAAGCTCAGTGGCATTGTCCTCAGGAAACTGCGCATACTGGTTGCGGCCTTTACGCACTCGGCTGAGCGTGTTGCTCTGCTGATGCTGACCATAGGACGTTGTCCCGTAGCGAGAACCTCCCGATGACCCGACGAGACGAGGCATAAAGTGCCTGAAGAACTTGCGTAGAGTCGGCATGGAGCCGCATATGACAAAAAGATTAGCTTCAATGAATCTATTACTGTCAGTATCACCGCGCAGGTCAACGACCGAACCTTCACGTACGTCCATATGTTGGCTGGTGCGGAGTCCCAGGAGGGATCTGTGCTGGCCAGCACCACAGGTAGATATACCAGTCTGGTCACCGATGTGGCAACGGTTCTACAAGTATCAGAAAGGATCTTGAGAATTCTCGAATCACTTACAAGGATCCGATTGCAAAGACGATAATGGCCCCAAATTTTTGGACCTTGGGCATGTGTAGGTTGTACACCATGGGAATGGGCAACACGAATAGTATCACGTCGGTGACAATGTTTGACACGGCTGTAGCCATGTATAGAATAGCTGCATCAGTGCATGAGCCGCCCTCTACCTTGAAATCAAAGGCCTTGCGGGGAGGGTTGCAAAGGAACCACATCATAAAGGTAATGATGACGGTGTAGGCCGTGACCATGCCAATGGTAAGCCAGACTGCTATCCGGAACCATCTTTGAGGAGAGAGGTGGAGGTAGAAGGAGAGGAGAGACAGCTTAATGAAGCCATTGCAGAGCTGGTAGATTGGTCCGCAAAGATAACTTATCTAGGCTTGTGGTCAGGCCTGAGCTGGGGATCGAACGGTACAACAAAGTTTACTGACCAAGGAATAGCGCTGGAAATCCGCGAGGCTCATCTCCCAGCTGTGAGCACACATGCCACCTTCTGCGATGGAAGCTTTGAAGTCGGGGTTAGGTGAGTCATGTGGCTGGGGAAGTTGGGGGGACTTACCGATGAGCAAAGCCTGGGTCAAGACAGATGCCAACTATCCAGAGTCAGAAATGGAACCGGTTTGGCCTCATGGCCTATCAAGGAATGAATTACCCATCCGAGAAACATAAATCCTGATATCAGGTTAGCAACCTCTGCTCTCTGTCACTCTACTCCCAGTCTTCGGTAACTTACCATCGTCAACCTGTAACCCCTTGGACAAAAAGATCTTGGTGTAATATCTCTGCAACAGAGCAGTCAACGCCAGTGGGGCACCGAGTCCAAAGATCAAATAGTGCTCCAGCTTCTTCTGCTGCTTGGGGTTGTCAAAGTCCAGAGGCCCATAGTCAGGAGGTGGCAGGCGGAAAACCTCTGTGCCGTTGATGGTAGGGAAGGTCGTCATATTTTCGGCATGGCGGGAATAAACGATGATGAGGAAGCAAGGAACAAGTCGATCTCGGGGATGCAGAAGTCCTAGGTTAAAGATGGGAATGATCTCCTGAACTGCTGAACACGAGCTCTGGTCATAGCTTACAGCCGCAGCACTGGGTGCAAGGTTAGCGTGAAACGCCAGTCGTTGACGATTAAGGCACGACAGGCGCTGGAGGAGCTGTCTCGAGGTTCTTTCAGCCCGTGGCTTGCGCCGCCAAGCCCAGATCATTGGCTTGGAACGGCGGCCAGCTTCCGGGAAGCCGGGATAGTCCACACCGGCCAAGGTCGCGCGGGACGGGCTGCACATGCCAGGCCATCCCCTCGAGGAAAGGATTGGCATTTTGGAGATTGGTGGCTGCCGTCCTGACTAAATCCTTGATGCAGAGCTGAAAAATGGTGCCTATTAGAAGGGGCGAAACTCTGCTAGTATGCCTTGGCACGTCTGAGCTGGGCTGAACTGACAGCCAAGAAAGTCGTAACGATCAAAAGCAAATTGGAACACTTCGTGGAAGCTTCTCACGCAGCCAGGTATTGACGTACAGGTGTCTGTCATAAATCTCGTCGGCTGTGCGGAACTCATCTCGATAAACGACATGACAGTTGACTAGCAATCCAACCTTCCCCGGATCACCAGCGCCAAGGCCGGAGCCTAGCTGAACACCCTGGTCTAGCATCTCCACTGATCTCCAAACCCCTCAAGGTCTGAGCGGACAGGATCTCACATCGACGAGTCCGTGCTGTGCATGGACTGGACTCTCGCAAGTCTTGCCCATCCTTGGGGGCTCCGTAATCATACCTGTAACACGGGAAGCTTTGGTTCATTTGGGTGTTTCTCAGACGTTATTAGAGGCATGGTCTTCCTTCTTTTCTTGTTGATCTTTTCTCTATCCGATATGACAGTTTAAGTCCCAATCGAACACTTGCTTGCTTCTTCTACATCTCATCTGTTCTCGCAATGAAGATCTCCTTTGCCAGTATCGCCCTGTTGGGCGCCGGCGCGTCAGCCGCGGCTACACATGATTCATATCCATGCGTGAGTTTTCTGCACTACCTCTCAAGCCTCTTCGGCTTCTTGCTAACATGGACAATACAGTGCTCCGCCCTCGCCGCCGTCCCTCAGCTCAAGGGAAAGATATATGTTCCCGGGAGCAATGCATACGACGCCCGTTTGAAGACCTACTATTCAGCCAACGCCGCCCTTGAACCTTGGTGCATGGTTCTCCCCGAGACTACACAGGATGTTTCCAAGATAGCCAAGGTCATCTCCAACAAGAAATGCCCGTTTGGCATACGAAGTGGTGCACACTCTGCATGGAAGGGCTCCAATGGAGTCGAAAATGGCATCACCATTGATTTCAGTACTGATGTCTGCGCCCTGCTCTCTTGTATCATAGCTAACCGTTCGGAGGCTACATGAATACTACCACGTACGATTCCAAAAAGAAGATTGCTTCGATTCAGCCTGGCTCCAACTGGGGTCTTGTTTATGAGGCGCTCAACGAATATGGCGTCGCGGCGGTTGGCGGCCGTGCTTCTGTTGTCGGTGTTGGTGGTTTCACCACCGGAGGAGGAGTAGGTGCCCTTTCACCACCACCCTAGCACGCGTTGACATGGGCTAAGTTCTAACCGTTCTTTAGTACTCATTCCATTCCAACGCCCGTGGATTTGCTTGCGACGTTGTTGCCAACTTTGAAGTCGTTCTTGCTGACGGTCGCATCGTCAACGCCAACAAGGACCAGCACCGTGATCTGTGGAAAGCCCTCAAGGGTGGCTCAGGAAACCTGGGGTTTGTAACTCGGGTCGACCAATGCAAGTTCATTTCCCCTTCATAACTGCTCTTTCTCCTGGCGCTAACCTCAACCGTTCGTCCGACAGACGTGGTTGACTCAAACAAGCTTTGGGGAGGCTTTGTTAGCTTCGACCTGTCGCAACGCGATCGTGTGTTCGAGTCATACATCGACTTTGCCGAAAACATGCATCTTGATGCTGCCTCTCAGCTGATCGTTTCGGTCCAGTACAACGGAAAAGAGCGTATCCTGATCTCGGTCGTCTCCAACTCTGACGCCATTCCTGCTGCCCCGGCCTTTGACGACTTTCTTTCTCTCCCCAACGTTTCCAACACCCTGACCACTGGCAAGATTGCAGACCTTGTCCCTCAGTTCACGGGTCCTACACCCTTGGGCCTTTAGTACGTTCTCGTACAACTACCCTGTCAACGCTATACTGACCTTGTCCCAGCGCCAACTGGATGACTGGCATGACGACGAATGATATTCGGGTCATGAAATTCGTCGATGAGAAACATGCCGAGTATGTCGAGAAGATGAAGGCGGTAGCCCCCGGCTCCGACTTTAGCGTTCTCGTTCAGTTTCAGCCATTCACTGAGTCCATGGTGGCTCACTCACGCAAGGCCGGTGGCAACGTTCTCGGTCTTGAGGATATCGTCGCCGATGGTCCTGCCCTCAACTGGCTCATTGCTGTTACTGTGGACACGGCTGAGAACCAGATAAAGATCGCCCCCTTGACACTGGAGTACAGGGACGCCATCAACAAGTATGCCACCAGCATTGGCGCGAACAAAAACTGGGAGTACCTCAACTACGCTCTGGGAGACCAGGATCCGATCAAACATTATGGATCCGAGTCTGTACGATATCTTCAGGCCGCCTCCAAGAAGTATGATCCCCAACGGGTGTTCCAGAAGCTGAGAGCTTCTGGGTTCAAGATTCCTGGCCGACATTAACTTGTCTGGAACGAGAGAGGTTTTCATCTTGAAAGATTTATGCCTATAGTGTAAATGACTTTGATCAATAGATTAGACTATCGTACATTGGCGGGGACATTTACTGCACTCGCGATCACCTTCCATAGTCCAACATGCCCCCAGTCTCTTTTCAATGATGACTACGTACCGAATACCTTGCCCTATCGCATCATGGTCGGTTAACTTATGTCGAGTTCTCTTGGTCGGGGGCCGTTACTGACACAATTCCGTTCGCTACCGATATCTCCGCATTAGTTCCGCGAGATCTACACTCCATGATTCAGCCTAAACTCTCTCTTGCTGATGCCTATTTATTGCGGGGTCTTGAATCATTATCTTGTTCTTTTCTAATTCTCTTTCTTCAACCCCAATATGACTGCCAGAACCAAAACCACCTCAAACAATGATGCCCAAGTCGGGGCTGAGCTGACTACAATGTCTACCACTCAACCAGATCTATATCTCGTTGCTTTTGACGATCTGGATAGCGAGAACTTCAAGAATTGGTTAGAAAGACACAAATGGACGGTAACCAATGTCCTCTCGGTAACTGGCTTCAACAGAATCCTCGTGTCAACTGTCATGGCCCCTGCGCTGTCCTTGATTGCAGCCGACTTGGAAATGAACTCGACTGAGGCTGTGATGGCTCTGAGCATCTACTTGCTGGCAACTGCTTTCGGCCCGCTTGTGATTGGGCCATTATCCGAAGTATACGGCCGCCAGGTGATCTTGCACGCCTCCAACATATGGTTCCTCGTCTGGAACATCGCTTGTGGTTTTGCAAACTCCAAGGAGCTGCTTATTGCTGCTCGGTTCTTGGCCGGTTTTGGGGCCAGCGCTATATACGCACTTGGAGGTGGAGTACTGGGTGATATATGGCGTCCAGAAGAGCGTGGGAGATCTCTTGGCTGGTTTCTTCTGGTTCCTTTGTTAGGAGCTGCAGTAGGTAGGTCTTCCCAACTACCCTTCTATCGATCTGGCTGATTCTGCTCATAGGCCCTATTGTCGGCGGCTTCATGACCTATCGCGTCTCTTGGAGGTAGATGTTCTGGTCAACATCCATCTTCCAATTTGCCATGGTTGTCGTTTCACTGACCAGCTTCCGCGAGACGTTTGCCCCAGCAATTCTTAAACAACGAGCCAAGAAGCTGCGCAAAGAAACCGGTGCCCCATACTACACACAAGAAGAGCGACACCAAAGTCAATCAAGTCTCGCCATTGTTCTTGGCCAAGCTTTGAGTCGCCCGTTACGACTTCTTGCGTTCCACCCAATCATCCAAGTATCATCCATCATCTCCGCCATCAGCTACGGGCTACTTTACATTGTTCTTTCGAGTTTCGCTGACCTTTGGATCCATCATTACCACCAGTCCGTGGAGATTAGTGGCCTCCACTATATATCTTGCATGCTTGGAGAGCTCGCTGGGTCTCAGCTCGCTGGGCCTTTGATGGATCATTTGTTCCGCAGAATGGAACGACGTACCGATGGACAACCTGTTCCCGAACATCGCATCCCACTAATACTACCTGGTGCTGTTCTAGCCCCTTTTGGCTTCATTGTCTATGGGTGGTGTGCTCAGTACAGGGTTCACTGCGCTTGGGTCGATGTTGGCATGTTTCTGACAACCTTTGGCATGCAGATTGCAGGTATGCCAATGCAGGCATACACCATCGATGCTTATCCAGACCATACGTCCAGTGCCATGGCGGCAACACAGTTCCTCAGAAGCTTGACTGCATTCTTGTTCCCCCTATTTACCCCAAAGATGTACTCGGTGCTAGGTTACGGATGGGGAAACAACACCATGGCTTTTGCAAGACTCTTCTTTGGGATTCCAGCACCACTTCTCATGTGGAGGTATGGGGCGAGGTTGCGGGCAAGGGCAACATCAAGCTTCTAGATGCTAAGAGCATTTGACGTCAATGAGCTCTTGTACGATGGGAGAATGTAGTTATATCGCAGTTCCTTACATCTAATTTGAGATTTTAGCATTTTGTCAACATATCCTTACTTGCTCTCAGCCTCGGGTGTCACTACAGAACACCGAAATCCTAATGTTGGCTGGGTATCCAAATGCTAGTCATTTCTGTAACTCTTGCATTTCGGACCCTCTTTCAGCTCGAACTCCTCTCAAAGATGATTCTTCCCTCATAGGACCCCGATCCGCACCTCTAGGTAATCGAAAGAACCTTTAGTAATCATCATTCGCTCAAAGTTTCGTCTCACCATTGGGGATTGGCTTCCGGGCTGCACGGTGGATAAACGTTAAGCTGTCTATGCAACTCAGGACTGAATAGCTCCCTAGACATTAAAGGGTCGCCTCGGTGAAATAAAATATCTCTTGTAGATTGTCTGTCTATGAAGTGGTGAATCAGAGAGCTTGGCCTTTCGCACCAGGCTATCCTAACGCCCTAGTATTTCAGCCATACTTCATCATCTTCTGTCGTTTATTCACCTCTCACCCTCGCCGCTTCCATCTGTTCTCGTTCTTCAATGGTCAAGTCGCTCTTGGCCCTTCCAACATTGATAAATGACAACATCAACAGCGCCACTCCTGCTATGCCAACACCAAACCATAATCCAACCTGGTAACTCTCCCGTAGAGTAGGGCGTGATGTCTGTCCTACAGCCACATCGGCAAACCCAAGAAAGAAGCTGATTCCCAGAAATAGCGTGCTGTTAATCAGCGCTCCCGCAAGGCCTTGGCGCCGCGCAGGTAGATTTGTCGTGATAAAGACGTTGCTGACGGTAAATGTAATATCGATGCCAATTGTCGATGCAACCATAGCCGGCAGTACCCAAGCCCAATAGTTCGGGTCTTCTGGCATGAGAGCGAAAAGGAGGCAGCAGACAACATAGCCCACCCCAGAGATTATCAGTAGGATACGACCGGGAAGTCGATGGAGAACAAGACCTCCCACTGTGGCAAGAAGAAGGCCACCGACAATCATGGGAACGTACCATAGAGCCGTCAAGAGAGGAGATACCTCAACGACAAGCTCAATGTAGAAGCTGCTGTAAAGCAGGAAAACGCCAAAGCTGCCATAGGCAAAGAAAAGGGCCACGACAAGGGTCGTCATATATGGTGGCGAAAAGAGATCAGCTGGGACAAGGGGGTTTAGAACAACCCAACCCTCTAAGTATACGGCCGCAGCGAGAACCACTACGCCAGCGATAATAGTGGCGATGATTCGAGGGCTGGCCCAGCCCTTGGGTGCCTGCGAGCTGTCGGTGATGGCGTATACCAGAAGGATAAGACCCGGGACGATGGTTGCCACTCCCCACCAGTCCATTCCGAGGCCGCCGGGGGGTTGTTTGGTAAAGTCATTCGGGATAGAGAAAAACCCGGCGGCGGATATGACGACAAGGATGATTGCACCAATCCAAAAGTACCATTTCCAGGATAAAAACTCGCCCGAGATACCTCCTATCAGGATGCCGATGAAGAATCCAAGCGGTGCAAAAGCACCATATATGGCAAAAACGAAATTCTTTCGTGGTCCTGGTCGGTATGTCTTGCCAAGTAGCGTAATGCCGGCAGGAAGAAATGCCGCTGCTCCTATTCCCTGCAAAGCACGGCAGATAATGAGTATGATATAGTTGTGGCTGAAGCCGGCGACCAGACACCAGACCGACATCCATGCAAGCCCGCTGTTAAAGATGATATAGGCGCCATGCATATCACTCAGCCGGCCCAAGGGTAGCAGAAATGCGCCGGTAACGAGAGAGAATACGCTCGATGGCCACGTCCGAGATGCTTCGGGGATTTCAAGCTCAATGGCTAGAGGCGGGAGGATGATGTGGAATCCCGAGACGAAGAATTCCTATTTTCCAGTTAATATATGCAAAGCAATAAAGAACCAAAGGAACAAGGAACATACAGCCATCGCCATTGAGCCTAGGAGCGAGAATACGAAGCCCAGCTCGGCCCATATTGTGGCAAAAGCCGCTGGCCGCTGTCGGCCCAGCTTTTCAACATCGATGATGGTATTGTTGGTTGCGGATTCAGGATCCTCGCTTTCGACGACAACTTGACCGTGAGTCATGTTCGGAAATCAGGTCACAGGAAGAGACGTGGTAGGCAGCAAATTAAAGGCAGTCAAAGAGAAAAGGTCGAGGTTGGGCTGCTTATCGTCGATCAATGTTGAACATGCTGGGCCGGCGCAGTGTTGCTCAACACCCAGGTTGAAAAGGGGACTGTCAGGAGGACAAAAAAAGGATGAAGAATTGGGCCAGGGTGACCCTTGATTCTTATTCTCCAAACTCTGACATCATGAGAGTTCATCTTGGCAAATGGCCCCTTGATCCACCCACAGCCTGCAGGCTTTGAGATTGGGCTGCCACTACCGCACGATCTGGGCACGAGATAAGATTCCCAGTCCACCCCCCTCTTACGATTGGTTTGATCACACTGCGGTGAACGATCGCTCGCGACTGTGTCCGCATGGCAACTCGACAAAGCTGCGTGGGGTATTTTTGCCTCTGCAGGACATGGGGTTATATCTTCCTGATTCAGCCTAGTGTCTCCACAGCTCCGTATCGGTGGGAGAATCATTTGTCATCCATGGCTGATGTGAAGGATGGGTTGGTTGGCCACAAGGTACTCCGTGCTTGAAATTGTACGTTGAGGAACCAGATCTCTACCATTTCAAGATACTGAACTTCATCCAGTCATCACAATTGGCTGCGCCCTCCGAGATGTTCGGCGTTCGGCTGGCTCCCACGGATCCGCTGGAGGTCCCGACATTCCAGCCGATCGCTAGACACTCGTATAATTACAACTCCATGGACATTTCAGTTACCGGGTCGACGAACTGGTGCACGTTTGTGAATTGCCGAGGCACTTGGGTTTCCTGTCACAGTTTCAACCCAATTATCTCTTCTGCATCAAGGGTCCTTACCGCCCCGTTTGCTGACCAGCACGTCCTATACCATGTCAATTGTCGGCTGCATATCTCTGGAGATAAGGCCCCTCTAGTCTCGCATCGACTTAGTCAAATTCGACCTCGTCGCTCTTTCTGGGCCATCGCTTATGGACCCTCAGCGCCCTTCCAGCAAAGCATGCCATAACTGCCGTTACAGTAGGTTACGATGCGATCGCTCAGTTCCGGCCTGTCGCAAGTGCACCACTACTGGCAAGGAATGTCTCGGCTATGGGAAACTGTATAGATGGACAGGTGCAGTAGCCAGTCGAGGCAAGCTGGCCGGCAACAAATTGCCTGTATCGAATGACTCAACATGGCTTGCTGAGGGGTCTACGACCAAGTATAAAAGCACGGCGACGAGAGATGCGGTCATCTCTGCAAACACGAGGCTATGCCATAGTCGTGCTCAAGCTTTGGCATTTTCGAATCCCAGTAACCAGACGGTTCCCTGGGTTTTGGTTGACCCCATGTTTCAAGATGTCAACTTTGTGGAACGCCAGTATCTATCTTATTGTCAGTTTCCCCTTGTGACAGGACATATGCCATTGGTGCTGAGTCTAGGCTAACATCGCAAGTCACGAATCGACTGTGTCCAGATCTGGTGGCTATAGACCTCCCGGGCCTAAATCCCTTCCACGAGTTGGTTCCTCTAGGCGGAGCACATCCACTTCTGAGGCACATCGTTATAGCTGCTTCGGCAACTCACATGTCTAATTTTCTAAAACCTCGGTCTCATAATCAACTCAACTGGCCGCAGTCCTCAGGTCACCATGCATTGGCAGCATCTCGACGTGCCGCGGCAGATGCCTTGGTCGCTAAGCAGAGGGGGCTCGAGGCACTTCGTCTAGCCATTGAGGAAGCTAACCCCCTCAAGAGCGACATTCTACTGACGGCGGCTCATTTCTTCATCGCCCTGGAACTCATCGAGTCTGGGAAGCATGGCTGGAGAGCTCACCTTGAAGGGAGTGGCAACGTGCTCAAACATCTTCGACCAGGGGGTTACTCAAACAAGATGCTAAGAGACTTCATCATAGCCGACTGTTACATGTAAGTCGAACCACTAGTGCACTGACTCATGACTGACCTCCTTCAAGCAGCTACATCTTTGCATCGACAGTCGTCAACGGCTTATTGGCCTCTTCATCTTACTTTTACACTGCGCAAGCTCCATCAGTCATCCGCTTTGCATCCAACAACAGCTACATTTGCTGCCCTGCTGAGATCTTGCAGATATTATTGGCCGTGGCACGACTCTCAAACGAACAAGGCGATGCCGATGTTTCCATTGCGAGGATAACTGAAGAAGGGATGGAGCACATGAATAGTGCCATGTCGTATGATCTGGATGCTTGGGCGCGCGATATCAAGAATGTGCCACATGGTCGCCAGGTTACCGAGATTCAGAGCCGGACACATGCAGGGCGTGCACACCAGTTGGCCTGTTGCTTGTACATCCTATACGCAGTTCCCTCCATCAGGGACCACTTACCTCCAGACACTGAACAAACCTTGGAGCAAGACCTCTTCCTCCAGTTGTTGTCGATAACTGAGGGGGATCCAAGCTTCAAGACGTCGCCGTGGCCAACCTTTATCGCCGGAGCCCAAGCACGAGACCCAGAGAGGCAAGCCTGGAGTATGTCGAGGATGAAAAGACTTGCTGATTGCCTTCCCTGGGGCTTTGTATATACTTCCATTGACACGCTCCAGGTAATATGGGACAGGAGGAGAGAGGATGGAGCACAGCACAATTGGTTACAGATTTTGAAGGACCCAGAAGTAGCCTTTATTCTAGTTTAAGAAGAGCGAGAGCACCATGTTTGGAGTACGAATCAAGATAATAAGTATAATAGAATGATCATGGAGGCCTCTCTTGGCAAATCAATACTCGAACCTCCATCTAACATCCGAGTCACCCTTCCAATCCTCCACTTCACCAACGTGCTTGATCTCCTCCGCCACCGCGGCACGGCTTTCATTCTGCTTCTTCAGCCGCCAACCCAGCACAGCCACAACGATAACGTTTGCCACCAGATATCCCAAAGCCATAGAGTGTCCAACAATGAATCGAGGACCATCGTTGGCTCGGTACAGTTGCGTTCCCAACACGGCTCCAAGATTCCCGATGCTGATCTGCATTGCGTTCGCGATCGCTCTCTTTGTCTGTCCCGACACGTTGATTGCGGGCCAAGAAAGCACCAGAGCGGTTGCGGGATATATACCAGCGGCAGCAAAGAATGTTCCCAAGTACGAGACTCCCGGTCGGGCTGTGGGATTCGTGTTGGCAAGGAGGATGACGTATCCGATAGCAGCAACAACTGATGACCCAGCGATGAACAGAGCACGTCGACCTAGCTTTTCAGAGACGATAGCAACACCCAACGTCGCGATGAATGCGAGGGCATACGGCGGGATAGTCAAGAGCTGTGCGACCGCTGCCTTGTATCCAAGATCTTTGATGATGGTGGGCTGTGCAAGACAATGTCAGCGGCAGAATTGATATAAATGCATCGATAGAGACTAACCAGGAACAAAGATAGAGTATACAGTGGCAGACTCATTGTGTGGAAACCTAGGCCATAGAGCCAGCAACTGGGGTCGCTCAACGCCTCACGGACTTCTGCCCAGCTGAACTGTTCCTGTCGAATGGCATCACTGTCCGCTGCCAAGCGCTCGTGGATGAAGGTTCGTTCAGCCTTGGTGAGAAAGTTTGAAGTATCAGGGTAGTTCTCGATGAACCAATATGCCGCCACGGCTACCACAACAGTAGCTATTCCCTCCTATTGAGTGTCAATTTGGTTCAGAGGCATGGAACCACAGCTCTTACCAGAATGAAGATCCAGCGCCAGCCATTCTCCCAAACGACACCGCCCATCTTCCCGATACCCTAAGCTTTTGTTAGCTGTATGGATGCCTTCACGATGAAGTAGAGAGGTCTAACATATGCGAGGATTCCACCAAAGGCACCGGCAAGGGATGCTGCACAGAAGAACAGCGAGATGCGATACTGCCTCTCTCGTCTCTTGTACCACATGGAGAAGTAGAACACTACTCCTGGAAACAAACCACTCTCTGTAACACCAAGGAAGAATCTGGCGATAAGGAAACCCGTGAGGTCTTGAACAATGCCGAGTAATGTAGCGACAATGCCCCAGGCAATCGTAAGGGTTGGGAGCCAGAGCCTTGGAGTGGTGCGCTTCAGAATAATATTACACGGAATCTATCAAGGAGTTAACAAAGAAATGGCGCACTTGAAGGGCAACAAACCTCAAAAAGCACGTAGCCCACGAAGTATAAAGTGAGACCTGTCAGGTACTGATTTCCAGCTAATTGCCACATGGGTTAGCATCAGTTCTGACCTATAAGAAGATTGCAGGCCCTCGTACTCATATTCAGGTCGTCGACCATTCCCTCGATTCGGGCGTTTCCAACTGTTCACGATATGTGAGCACATACTTGTCATAGTCGAAAACGAATCCAAATCTCACCATTGCTACGATCCAAGAACGATAGCAGATACAGGATCCCAACGGCCGGAAGTAGTTTGGCGTCTAGTTTCCGCAGAAGCGATTTCTCATTGACGGGAGGCTCAGTGTCGATGGTGCCAGCCTCATCGCTAAGATCAGGAGGTGAGTCTGTCTTTAGATCAGAAGCCATTGTTGCTGAGACCAGATAAAGACTGAGTAGTGAAGGTTGGATAATTGTCCGACCAAAAAGTGCGCATCATCTACTCTTTAAAAAAAATTCTTACAGTAGCTAATTGTGTGTCTAACGAGTTCTATTGCATCATGATATCCTTGTTCGTATGTTTTCGAGGTAGCATTTTGCAACGACTCGAGGGTTACACGTAGAAGTTGATGACCTTTCCATTTTCGTCTCCCACTGAGTACCCCTACCTGATATTCTGTGCTTACTGACTGCGCTAGAGAGTACTGATACCGAGATCTGCATCTTAATGAGTTATTTACGGAGGGGGGGGAGGGTCAGATAGCAAGGATCCAAATTATAGATGTGATGTCGATGAAATGCTCCCAGGAGATTCCCATGACGTCTCCGCGGAGAGAGAGATCACAATTGTAACCAATCAAGGTTGACTATTTTCGTGATTCCGGCACTTGAACCCGGGGTTCTGGGGGTGGCTTTGGGTGCGTTATTGGGGCTTTGATGTCGCCATACGATGGACCTGTGTCGTGCTCTTAACACAGCCAATTGGCGTGAGGAGGGCCGCGGAGTAGTTACACCCGAGGAGGAGCGGATTAGTCTCGAACCGTCCATTGAAGGCACTCACATGTCAATTATTCCTGAGATGTTGCAGCATGAGATAGGGGTGGATCGCGGACGACGACCTTGATTGTTATTCAAGACAAAACAAACAATGGCCGCATAGTCATGTTCGATCAAGTTTTCACGTCAAATGCATGTTTTATATACCTTCTATACATGCCTTCAAGCATATGCTCGACAGACTCGTGATTAATCTTGCAAAACAAGAGATGCACAGTGGCCTTTTTCACTTGAGTTTTGCGATACTGTCACCCTGCCCGACAGATTCAACATAATCCCTCGCTATAACATTATAACTGTTCCAATGCTTTCCATTAATTTCTGGCTTCAATCTTTCATCAATAGTGACGAATTCTAGTCGACACTCTTTGCTGGCCATAGTTTCACCACCAAGACAACCATTTAAACACACAGAGTAGCCCAACGCATTTCACCGATTTCTGACAAATTGCAAACATATTCAATTAGTCCCATATTCTATTTTTCAGCATTTTCTTCCTTTTTCCCTGTTTCCTTGCGCATGGCTTCCTGTCAAGGCTGTCATATGTCGACCAAGGCTCCTTCCTCTCAAGCTTCCAGCCGGGGCACGTGACGCACGCGCCGAGATCTTCGGCATGCCTCAACTCCTTCCATTTCATTCCACCTCCAATTCCCTCCTCTCCATCACCCTACGGTTAGTGAGGAATGGCGTCCTTGAGGCTCACCTGACGCTGTGCTCGATACACCAAGACCATTTCCTACACGACTAGGCCTCTTCCTCAGAACGACATTCCATCTCCCTCTGTTGCGATCACCCGTCGTTCCATCCACTTCACTGCCGCTACTTTGCCTAAAGATCCCATCATGGCCTCTCGAATTCTTCAGGATGCGGGAATCTTGGAGCTTCTCAATTGCCTAAGATCCTCCAACTCCAGCGATTCGAACGAGCAGGACGAAACTTCACCCAACGCCAACTGCCCCGAGCAAGTCATTCGCGACACCTGGAACCGCCTGCGTGACGCCTAGTGGGCAGTCGCTATTCAAGTTCAGAGAGATGAGGAAGCAAACGGTCGTGTCTCGGACGATGTCAGCCTGCTCGACTGGCCAACGTTTATTAGACAGCAGATCCCCGTGACCTCTCTCAAGGTCATTCTCCATGCCATCCACTCAGATGATTGGGCTCGCGCTGCCACCAAGTCCCAGCTTACGGGCCGCCTTCTCACACTTTCTGTTCGATTTGGGCTGGGAACTAGAGTTCAAGAACCGTGGCTTCTCTTCCTCTATCTCGGCCAAACCGTACCATTGAGCCTTCGCCTCGTCAAGAAACTCAACGCGTGGCTTACTGCCAACGAGCACATCGATACCAATCTCGTTCTTCCTACTATCACGGAGCAAGCCATCCGCCGTCATGGCCGCCAAACCCCGTCGCCTTACGCAGTCTTCGAAATAGACGTCGACAGAGCAATTCAGTACTTGAATCAACATCATCCGCAATCTAGTGCCAGTGTCTCCACCCCTGCTTCCTCTCATCCCCAAACCAACGGGAACACGCCAGACAGAACTGAGGCGAGAAGCGATCCCAACGGTAGTATCGATGGCGCTAGTGCACGCAACGGGCAGCGCGTTCTACGCCCCCGAACATTCAGCCAGAGGGATGGCACCGAAGAGCAAGATGAGCATGAGGCTAACTCCAGAAGGAGAGTCCGCCGAGGTCCTCGTGGCTCAGGTGAAAACTCTACAGCGACACCAGAGGCTGGCCGACGTGCAACTCAAGGTACACCGTTCATGACACCTCTTGGAGCCCCTGACATCTCCCTCAGAAGACTGGAGTCCCCCTCAATGACCTTTTCTGGAGGTTACAGAGGACGTCAGAGCGCGGATAGTGCTGGCAATGTCAGACCACCAACACTGGACGCACGCCTCCATGCCCTGAGAACTCTGATTCAGTTCGGACCAGCTACCGAGATCAACGACGACGATCCGATGGCTCGTCAGACGCGAGGTTTGTTTGACTCGATCACTCATCTATCGAAGCTTGCAGTCGACGCATTTGAGCAATTGGGGCAGCAGGACAACCGGCGAAGCACCTCGAGTTTCTCTGATCTAATGTCGCGCTGAGGAGGACGTGTGGGAATCACGGCTGCTTGGGTGTTCGTCGCATATGGGTCAGCAAGAGTGTCAGGGGCTTATGGAGTGTTGTTGCTATTGTTATGAACAAGTTGACCCTATGTACGTTCAGTTTGTGCTGTCCTATAACGATCAGGCAAGATAGTTGATTCACCAAACATGACAATTCCATCATGTCGAGAGAATAGTACATAGTTAATCAACGAATCGGTCACCTACCACAGAGGTACTAAAGAAATCGACTGAAATGATCATCGAGAAGCTTGTCAGTGATAACAGCGTCGTGCAATGAAGTGACAAACCTCCCTATTGCAATCCCCTTGCATTCAAACTCAACGTGCTCTAATATGCATGGGTTTGTCAAAACCGCCTCGCAATTATGTTTCAGTTCTCGCATCTATCATAACCCAGCCCAAAGACCTTAGGAAGAATCCTCAACTTGTTCAGAATGCATGTCAAGCCGTTTCGATCTTGATTTCGCCTCGATACAAGCCAAGCTAATCAGCAGGGCCCATCGGGTATAACCATCCTGATGATCAGTCTTCAGCGGAACATCCAAGTTACCTCTGCGAAGAGACTATACTTGAGGATTGGGGGAGGGCTGAGTGCATCCTTGACACACGCATTGATATCATGAAGCACTAAACGAGAAGGCTACTCTCATTAAGCCCGTAATGTGCGTCCTCCAGGTCAGTCTCATATGAGCGTGCCCATGATTGGCCCTTAAATCACGTCAGAGCAGGTTTCAATGTCGCAACGGCTGAACTTCATCCTTACAAACTTGCCTGAGCATGGTGGCACACTACCTAAGCCAGGCAGTAAACGACTGAATCGACCCCAGTGCTCTTTAGCTGAACTGGGCAGTCATCAGAAAGGAGTTCCACAAGGACTCGTTAGTGACTAAGCGAAAGACTACTAAATAACGCAAAAAGCTCAGCTGGCCCAGAGTTGTTGTACTCACCAGTCTTCCAATTCATTACGTGTTTACACTGCTTGGACTACTCGTTCGCCAGGATAGTCTTGAGGAACTCAGAATGTCATTTCCTGCCTTCTTCTACCGCTCGAATCATGAGCCACTCTCTTGTGTCGACATGCACACCGTGGGAATGCCTACTAGAATCACTTTGAGCGGCCGCCCGGACATCTCAGGCACCTTGCTTGAGCAGCGTGCATAGGCAAAGTTACATCATGATCACATACGTACACGCTTGTTGCAGGAGCCTCGAGGGCATTATGGCATGTACGGGGCCGTACTTCGACCAGAAACCGAACATACGACATCAGGCGAGGCTCACATGGGAGTTCTCTATCTCTATGGTGAGGGATACAGCAATATGTGCGGACATGCTACGATAGCCGTTTATCGGCTTCTTGTCGATCTTCAAGACACGGCATATTTCCCAAGACGGCACGGCTCGTATATAACGCCGAAACGAGAAGTGTATGGCTGGTCTTGCATACTCCAGGAGGGCATATTGAGCGCGGTGAGCTATCACGTCGACGTAGGCGACCTAGGGTTCCGCCCTTTGGGGAGGCCATCGACATCAGCTCCCTCGATTTCGCAACACGTCAGCTGAAGGCAGCACTAAACAACTCGGCGATTATCAAGTCACACTTGGCAGCATCAAGCCAGAACGGGACTGGAATTTTCGGGATCATGATTGAGGATAAAGACACAGGGTCTCCAGCAAAAGGGACGAATGGGGCCGAGACGGGCATGTATTTCTTTGGTGATCAGCATCTGGGCAGATCACCCACTGTAAGTGCTGTAGCTGCACGGAATGCCCTCAAGTACGCCAGAAGAGAGCTCAAGGTTGGAGAATCGTGGACATATCACTCCGTCTTGATCAACAGGCACGGCAGCGAATACGGGTTCGTCGGGAAAACTTTGCGTCTCGTAGAAACTGAGGGTATGGGCCAGAACATGAAAGGTGTGGTAGTTCAGGTCAGTGGGCATGCCCATTATTCAGGGGTGAACACGTATATAGTCGAGAAAGAGGATCTCGTCGGTCAAAATGGGTTCCTCCTTGAGCATCTAGATATACAAGGTAGCAAGCAATTGGCTCTATCGAGGATTTGGCGTGACACCCTTCCACAAGCCCGAAATCATCAGCATGACGCTTCTAGAGGTTCAATGTCAGCCACTTTCTTGAGACCTGGTCGAATGCATTACATGGGAGGCTGTGGCTAACTTCCGCCTTGGCCGAGAAAGCTCCATTTCATGCCTCGCTTCGGCGAATAGTATTGGTCATTACGATCAATAAATTAAATCTTCCGAGATTTGCAGAGGCTGGCGTGCTTGGCCTGGGTAAGTATATCATGCTGAGGCTCAAGAGGGGCATGTGGTTGGCATCGTACTTGGAACATACATTCCCCTCGTTGTCCGACATTTGGCAGAATATCCAGCGCTTTATTTCCCTACAGCTCGGCTCAGTAGGGCCATTGCTTCAGATGAGGTATGGAGGGCCAAATGAAGCGGGAGAATGAGTCAGTGCATCCAACACAGCCAGCACAGCCAGCGCTGTCAGCGCGAGCATGCCGTCGCGTACTCTTGAAGACTGATGCTGTGGTCTTGCCGCTCTTGACGATTGCAATGACTTTAGCGTTCCTAGACAAGGCAAGTACCCCTACTCTGTGCTCTCGGACCCTTAATTGCTAACGAAAACAAGTAGAATGCCTTGTCTTTCGCGGCTCTCTGGGGCCTCAAGGAGGACACCCATCTCGTCGGCCAAGAGTACAGCTGGCTCGGCAGCATCTTCTACTTCGGCTACCTCTTTGCCGAGTTCCCCAACCTGTGGCTTATCACACGGGTGCCAATCGGAAAGTACATCGGTGGGTGTCTAACAGCATGGGGGGCTACTCTGTGCCTCGTGGCTGTCTGCCACAACTTTGCCGGCGTGGCCACCATTCGGTTCTTCTTGGGCGCCTTCGAAGCTTCTTTGCTGCCATGCATGATGCTTCTCAACTCAATGTGGTACCGGCGAGAGGAGCAACCTTTGAGAACCGCCTTCTGGTGCAATACCCTTGCCGGCGTGTTCGGTGGTATCTTGGCGTACGCCATTGGCAAGATTGAGGGCCCGTTGGCAACTTGGAAGGTTACATCTTTCTTCGCGCCTTTAGTATCACTCAAGAAACTGACTTGAATTCTCAGTACATATTCATCATTTATGGCGTCGTCACTATCGCCATGGGCATTGTGACCATAGCCTTGCTCCCTGATACTCCAGCAACTGCCTGGTTCTTGAAAGCTGAGGAGAAGGTGATTGCAGTCCAGCGCCTCGCAGACAACCAAACAGGAGTGAGGCGGAGCAAAGTCAGTATCAGCGCCTTTTTATTCATCCTCAATCTCTGACTGGAAACTCGCAGAACTTCAACCTGTCGCAGATCAAAGAGGCCCTCCTCGACCCCAAATGGATCATATCATCTCTCGGCGTCTTTGCGTATTCAGTCACAAACGCCAGCATCACAAACTTCAACCCTCTCATCATATCTGGCTACGGTTTCTCGCAGAGCCGAACAGCTTTGCTAGCAACGCCTCAGGCGGCTGTTGCCATGGTCGCTCAAGCAGGGTTCTCAGCCATCACTTTATATGTGCCAAATCTTCGATGCCTATTTTGGGTTCTTTCCTCATGCTTTGCCATGGTAGGCGCAATCATGGTACACGTCCTCGACGCAGAGCTATACCGAAATGCTAGCCTAGCAGGCGTCTATCTCATGGGATTCTACAATCCTCCCTTTATTCTAGCTGTGAGCCTACAGACTTCCAACACATCCGGGACAACCAAGAAGAGTTTCGTGTCTACTTCAATAGCAGTTTGGTATGGTTCGTAAATCTCCATCCCTTAACTTCACTTCTCTCACTGACGTGTGAGAAGCTCTTGGAAACATTGTTGGTCCGCAGTTCTTCCTCGAAACAGAGGCTCCTCGTTATCAGTCAGGGATCATCGCCCTTGTTTGCTCGTTTGCTGCCATGGCTGCCTGCGGCATCGCTTATGGTGCTTTCTGCATATTTGAGAACAAGAGGAGAGACCGAAAGTTTGGGAAACCCAAAGACGTAGCTGAGGCTGGGCCGGTTGTCGAGGAGGAGGATTTGACAGATATCGAAAACACCAACTTTCGGTACACCCTGTAGAGAGCGAGCAAGAGCTTTATTACAGTGAAATGAGCAGGGACGGATTTATCATCAATTACTTTAGCACTTTCGGATTATCCACAGCTATCTTTTCTGAATCTAAACAATAGACGCAACATGAGTGTGCATTACAAGCCTCCATCACCCTCCTCTTCTTTCTCGCATACGCCGTCTTCAAAGGCAACACATCTTACCATAGATTAAAGACACCGTTCGGCACATCGCGCCGCTTCAATGGGCTGGAGGTATCATTCCTCGTGACGTTCTGAATGGTGCAGCCCTCAGTTTCATACACCTCGGCATATGTACCCGTCAGAACAGCTGCCAGCCATTCGAAAACGGCAGAGAGACCGTAAGCCGCCTCCTCCGAGTGCGTACCAACCGAGTTCCTCTGGTACAAGATGTTGGCGCCAACCTGGCAGTATCTCTCAATGAGGGCATCCGTGTCGGCAACCTTGCTGATCTCATCGTTGATAGCCTTGTAGGCGAAGATGGGCCATTGAGGCACGCCGTGGTAGCCCATGATTCCATCGCGATTGATGATTTTAAGAAACTTGGGGTCTCGGAAGGTGTCGAGGCCGTCTTTGAAGAAGTCGCCAATATCAACTCCAGCATAGGCGACGCCAGCCTCGGGTGAGGTGAAATCCAAAGCAGCCAGGAATCCGGTCTTGTTGTACGGTCCCTCAGTTTTGAGCTTGGAGATCAAGTACTTCTGTACCTCGGGGTATTGGCTGGTTAGGCCGAGAATAGCGCTCGGGGCCAACCCAGCGGCGTCTTGACCGACGATGGACTCGAGAACGCTGGTCACGTTGGGGGTCAAGCCTCCCAAGGCAGCACCGACGATGGTCTCTGAGAGGTCCGGGGCGTATTGAACTGCCAACTCAGACGCCCACTCACTGGCAAGGGCACCTCCAGAGTATCCCCAGAGAGCGACACGAGGCGAGGTGGTGTTCAGGCCCAGGCCGAGGGAGAGCACAGCACGAACCGAGTCAATGGTTGCATGCCCAGACATGACACCCGCAGTAAACGACGCCAATGGGCCTTCATAGTCTGGTACGGAGATGAAAAGCCCCAGTCCCAAGACTGCACCAAAAGGAGTGCTGGCATCGGCGTCATAGAGAGTGTAGCTAGGGCTGGCGTCAACGTCGGCAGAGTCGTATGGCACCTGGTAAGACACAAGAGCGGCCTGGTCAAAGTTGCGTGCCGCAGTGCTGTTGGGTCCCAGCTCTGGCACAAACAGGGTGGTGACGGCCCACGTGGGTTTATACTGGCTATCAGTCGTTCGGTAAAGAATGTTGTACACGGCCGAGCTGTTGCCAGTGACCCTCGTCAGGTTGCCAGGCGCAGGTCGAAGACGCAGGACAGCGCCAGGCTCAGCATTCTCAAAACCTTCTGGAGCGGTGTACCATGGATCCTGACTCGGTGGGAGAGGACCAGCGGAGGAGGATCTCTTGTGGAAATGGGAAGCTTGAGTGGCAGAGGAAACGCCCAAGCAAAGGCTAACAAGAGCCAGGACACGATGGAGAAGAGCCATGTCGCACAAGACGCCAAAGTTGACTTGAGAAGCAGCAACAAGAGGCTGGCAATGGCAGGTTTTTGTTCATCAAAGTCAACTACAATACAATACAATACCTTGATGACGAGAGTGAATAATGGCTGAGCCGAGGGATCCGAGTCCGAGCAGCGTGTCAGCCAAAGCTGCAGCTGCGGCGAGCTCAACGCGCACCGCCGCGATGTTTGTTTGTCCTACGGACATCCATTACGGGAATGACGATATAACGGCGTTAGCCTCTGGGGCTAGAGATCTTGGCGAAGCTGCGACGAATCACGAAGGGGCGAATTGGGGAGTTGATGAGATCAGCGTCGATCATGGGCCCGATATGGAGCATCAGATGGGGCTCAGGATTCAATGTTCCGCTCATCCCGACACGGGACGATCATCACGGTATTTCTGGCGGTACTTCACGGACGCTTACGAGACGGGAGGCTTGGCTGCCAAGCTGTCTGTGCTGGAGCTGGCCAAGACCGAGGCGGCGAATGAGAGTAAACCCGTCTGCTTATCCCAGAACCAGGCTGGAGAGGGTAGTCCGGGGTGGCATCATCCGTAGGATCAGATATCGCCTGATGTCTAGACGGACAATGACAGGCTCACCTCAGACATCTCTCAATTGAGGTATGAGATTCGAGCTTGTACATGAACAAGTCCGTACGGCGTGAAGTTGGGCAAGACAGCAGAGCTTCTACGCGAGCTTATTGTCTCTCATCAGGTTGTGCGTGCCACCAGGACTGAAACATAAGCTTCAGCCTCGTGTCAGAACCATGCGTGAGACAGGGTATACCGACGGAATTGAAGGCTCGCCGGGGGTATTACCAGCGCAAGTAACCAGCGCAGTTGAAGGTCTTGCGCCAGGGCAAACGGCGACATTGTCCATCGAAGGGTGGCAGTCAGACACTGCGACTACCAGTGCATGTTTTTGCATGCCCCGAGATGTCTCGCGATCTGGTTCAAGGTCTACAGAATCGAGACACTCGAATTGAGTTGTCGAATGTATACCCGTCGATCGATTCTGAATGTGCGACCATCGGAGTCCGGTGACATGGTATCGGAAACGTGAACAACGCGATGCGGTGAATACGTGTGCAGTAAATGCGTTTCGAGTCGGTCGGGAAAGTAGATTTGGGGGGGTATTATCTTCGGATGAAGCGATCGCGGGGCGGTCAAGCGCGTGGTTGTTCTGTCGTCGTGATGGTGAGCATGAGGTTGGGCGGACGAAGGCATATACATCAAGCGCATTCCCAGCGCTCGATCCAATCTGTTTCCATGGCCCTTGCCATACGCGGGATCGATCTGCCGGGGCGAAATATGCGTCTTTGGAGGCGGTGTCGAGTGGTTGCACAGACACATGGCAATCAATATCTTGCGCGGGGCGTGACGAGGCTGGGGATCGATCGCTTGTCGATCAAATAGTGCTTCCTTGGCAGCATCAGGTCGTACAAGAGGTGGCCAACTGGGATTTCCGGTGGCTCGAGCCTTCTCGTCCGTCAGGTGACATGCGCGTTTATCGAGTACCGACCGTATCTTGTTAATAAATGGGTGGCTGGGCTTGGTGTTGAGGATCGCAAGATTGACGCGTCGAGCGCGTATTCGACGCCTTTGTTCACTTCATGCGCATCAGCTTTAATGAACAGAGATCAAAGGCAGAAGCACAAGACTGCAGGGAAGAGGAAGGGTGCTGAGTTTTAACATGATGGGAAGCCATCGATTGCGCCATATACCTAGCACCAGTCGTCAGTCACGAAAGGTGACATGGCAATGGCGAGCTTGGTTAGTAGGCCTAGCCAACCAACAAGCTGATATTATGCAGTATCGCCATCTCATAGGCTAGCCGCTGTTATTGTCGTTCAAGATGGCGATATGGCAGCCCGGATCCGAGAGATAATTCGTTGATTGTGTATCACCCAAATCTCCCCACGTCGCTTCTTGGCTTCTTAGTGGTGAAGGTGTCGGACACGTGACCGGGTCGGTTACGGCCCGAGTTGGGGTATTCAGATAGATAACAAATTCACAGGAAATAGAGATATTGATGAGGGGCCTTGAGGCGAGTCAATTCATCAACCACGTCCTGTGTGTTCAAGCTGTTGTTGTTGTTCGTTCGTCGTCTGCTCAAGGTTGCGGCATTTCGCATCTTGACCCCTCTTTCTTAGTCATCCCGGCTGGACCTGCCTCCTTCGTCTGACAGAAGAAGAAAGAGGGATCGAGATGAGAAATGCCGTAATCTTGAACCTTCAGCAGAACAC
>SSHR01002733.1:0-51390 GCA_006518225.1 Fusarium neocosmosporiellum
GTCTTGCGTCCTGTCAACTCCCCGATTTCCCCGATATCCAGAGCAAGGGGCTTGTCATGGATCTAGCCCGGATCAGATGGGGAGGGCATTGGATCCAGTATAGCGGGATTGGGGATAGCCTCAGGCAGCGAGATTTCAGGCACCTTGTTGAACCCCCACGGAATGACTCCACCAGTTTCCTTGCTCGAATTGTGCAGAGGTACCGCGTGAATAACTTCAGGATTCTGCGTAGCAGAGTAGTTCTTCCTCTGAAGGCATCTCCAAGACACTCACTCACGTCTCGCCAAGTCCCCGACACGCAGACCCAATAGCGTGTCTGTCCCACCAATAGCCCCCAAGAGGCGACATTCACATTCCACTCTCCCCGAAGAGGATCACGCTATTCCCGGCTCGTCGCTTCGGCTCTCGCCCCGAGTTCCGCCTCGGATCAGCAACTAGCTCTTGACCCGTTGCTCATGCGACCACCCGAGCTCCCCGTGACCGGCGCCATCTCCCCGCTGGCTTCTGGCCCCTCCCACGGCCGGCGCTCGGGGGCGAATCCACCTGCTACTGTATCCTCAGCCATGATGGTTACGCAACGACACGCGACAGTGGACATGGACATTGTTCTCTCAAGGTGCCATTTGACGTGTCAGTGGTGTACATCACGTATTACTAGGGCTATCTAGTCATCTTTACCAATCCCCTCCACTGGCTCAATCTCTCTCCACCACGATAGCATCCTGCTTCTCCGCGACATGGTCAACAAACTCGTCCCTGGTGTACTTGCGAAAACAACAACTCCAGAGCTTGCATCTAGTGCAGTGATAGCCCCAATCCGCCTCGCGCCCCGAGGCATTGAGACTGGGCGCCGAGATGAGGGCCAAGAATCTCTGGTGGGCCTGTGCGAGCTTTTGCCTAGGCCGCGGCTACGAGGCATCTTTTCCCACCAGCTCAAGCGCCGTCTGAATGTCGTAGAGCTTCACTCGCCGCTCTCCTGCGGATGCCTATCGCCCAGGAAGGCCCAGGATATGCGGGACTTGGTCGAGCTTCTTGCGCCGGAGACCAGTGGCCGTGGAGACGTAGTGTCCCGTCACGGGGAAGTGCTTGACGCCGTATGTGAAGCACATGTAGCAGACTCTCTTGCATGAGACCAGGTACAGGTAATAATAGCCAAAGGAACTTCAGCCGTCGCATCGGCTGGTGGTCAAGGTCTTGAAGAGAGTCTTGCAGCTGTACCCATCTGCTTTGATGCTAATGATGCCACGGATGATGTTGGGGCACTGCTTGAACATTGCGGCATACTGAAGCAAAGAGTCGACGGAGCTCATGGCACGTTGGTTGACACGCTTGAAAGCTGTGAGAGGGGGTATCCAGAGAAGTAAAGATCTCTTTGAACAGCTCGGCGGGGAGCAAGTCCAGCCTCCCGAGTGAGTGCCGTGGCTCGCCTGCATGTCGAGCATTGTCGAGAGGAAGCGGGGCGCTGCCTTAGGCCACGGAAATAGGCAACCGATGAAAGAATGCAAGAGCTCAATCTATTCTCATTGTCAAATGTTGCAAGTTACTTGTAGTGACCTTTGCGCTCGATCTTCGAGACCTGCATAAAGGTGCTCCAAAGCCAACAGTGTGGGGCTGTCACTCACTGTTCACCACCTTGACTCCTCCAAGTCGTCTACCTACTTCGGAAGCCTCCATAGCGTCGCTGTTATAGAAAATATCCGCGGCATTTTTGGTGAGTTCCGGAGTTGCCCTGCTGGATAATCTGAGGCATATTGGCCAACTTCTAGACGCTCGATAGCCCGCAACGTGACCTTGATACTGGCCACTCACCCCAGTCAACCGACAATCTGCTTCAAGACAAGGTCTCGATTCGTCTCTGGGCTGCTCGTCGAATCCAAAACGATGGAATTGCTTTCAGGACGGCACGGGCTCTTAATCCATTTCTTGAAGAGCGCGCGAGAATTCTCGCCTACACGAGCGCTGCTCGCCGCGGCAGGGGGGCAATCAACGGCGGTTCGCTGGCTCTTCATGGGGTCCCGCGTGCGCAATCTTTTGTCCAGCAGGTCGATGTCCTCGACTTTACACTCGACGTACCAATAAGCAAAGCTCTGCTGCTCAGCGAGGGCTGATCCCCGATCGAGGACCTCTCGGAAGTTGCAGGTACTGTCGATGACGACGCTGAGTCCCTGCTTCATGAAGTCCTCTGCGAGTCTCCATTGAAGATGATAGGCTCGTTTTGCTACTTGGTCAAATGGAACGTCGCTGTCTTCAAGGAGGGCGGATCTCAAGACATCGTGGTCAATGACAACCCCGCCGATTGACTGTCGCAGTAGTCTCGCCATCATGCTCTTGCCAGAGCCGGGCGCACCAGACATTTGGATGAGTAGTTTTTGCGTTCTCTGCGAGCCTTGGCCGAGCGTCATGGTGTCTTGGAGAGGTGATGCTGTCGTCGTAGCTGGGAGTGTTGCCGCTGTTGTTGTCAGCGAGGAGAGGCCAAGTATTCCCCAGATGGGGTATTGAGAAATTATGCTTTCCCATTGGTTGAGCGCACAAACTTCAGGGCAAGTACAGTAGCCGCTGAACATCTCGTACAGAAGCAGCTTCGAGACATGGCAGCAATCCTCTATCAGCACAACGTCCAATCGCCGAGGGTGATTCAAGGAACTACTCATGCACAGCCCGGCTTTTGGCTCGTAGATTACATTTAACAGTATCCTTCTACGATGTTCATCAGGTGTATTGATGCAGTTCGCCATCATGGCACCAAGACGCTGGTTGCGACCAACACAGCTTGGATATCGCACTACTGGTAGCAACCACAACTTCTCGCAAGAGCAACCGGTATCGATTACAGCCCAGAGACAGATCAATAATTTTATAGAAACCCACTTACATGATGATCTCGGCTCCCCGCATCGGACAATAACCTCGTATAATTGGTGCCCGGAATTGGAGCACACCAGAGTGAGATGGAGGATCGGATCGGGACCACACGGGAAGGGCTTCTCTTAAAGTGGTCGCATATCCCAGTCAAGCATACCAATGTAAGACATGTTTGCCCATTCATAGACAATATGGCGGCCCTCATTTATCTTGTACCCTTGTGCTCTCTAGCACTGGTGGTCGCCATCAAGGTTCTGTCTCGTGTCTATCAAGCCCTCTTCTCTCCCCTCAAGAATGTCCCCGGACCTACTCTGGCCCGCTTTACTGATATATGGTACCTCAGTCGAGTATCGCGAGGGCACTTTGAACGCGACAATATCAACCTTCACCGTCAATACGGTCCCATTGTTCGCTATGGACCCAATCGATATAGCTTCGACCACCCCGAGGCGGCTCAGATCATCTACGGAGTCGGCAAAGCTGACAAGTTCGCCAAGTCCTCCTTTTATCGGGCATTCGCTACTCCCGACCCTAATCAGCCCTCTGTATTTGCCCATGAGAATATCAAGGAGCACTCTCAGATGCGAAGGCTCTACCAGAGCACCCATGCCATGTCGGCTTTGATCTCGTACGAGGACTTTGTAGACGAATGTGCCGATCTGTTCGACCAGAGACTCCGAGAAATGGCTGCGGATCCAGATTCTACAGAGACCAAGCCGCTAGTCGATATGGGTCACTGGTTCCAGTGCTATGCGTTTGACGTCATCAGCATGATCACATACTCGACAAGAATCGGCTTCCTCGACCAAGGTGTGGATATAGCCGGCATCATGGCCTCCTTGGAAGGGTTCCTCGCCTACGCGAGCAGGGTTGGCATCTTCTCCTGGATTCATCCCGCTTTATTCGCCATCCGCAACTGGTTTGCCGGAAATTCTGGCACTGGGATACAATATGTCATCCAGTTTACGGAGCGATGTATGAAGGAGCACCAATCCAAGCCCAAGAACCTAGACGTCGAGAACGAGGACATTCAGCGGATGGACTTTCTCTCCAAGTACATGGCTCGGCACAGAAAGGATCCGGCTACATACAACGCTTGGTATGTTCTCAGCGGGTGTGCATCAAACATGACGGCCGGGTCAGACACAACCGGCATCAGTCTGTCTGCGATCCTATTCTTTCTCATGAAGAATCCAGAAGTAACTCAGAAGCTTCGTCAAGAGATTGAGCAACACCAGCAGCGAGTAGCAGACCCCAGACACTTTAGTTTCAAGGAGACTCAGGATATGGAGTATCTCCAGGCTGTGCTGAAGGAAGGTTTGAGGCTGCATCCTGCAACTGGGCAGCCTCTGGAAAGAGTGGTTCCCAAAGGCGGTGCAACGATTGCTGGGCAATTCTTTCCAGAAGGGGTAAGCATGTTTTGTCTCTTCTCGATGGTGCATTTACTGACATGACCAGACGATTGTGGGCGTCAACACTTGGGTAGAGCACGTCAACTCGACCATCTTTGGTCCTGACACAGAAGTATTCCGCCCCGAGCGCTGGCTAGAGGGTGATAAGGAAAGATTAGATGCTATGAACCGTCACTGGATGCCAGTAAGTAACAAATTCTCCCTGAGCCAACACAGCTAACCACTTGTCAAGTTTGGCATGGGCGCAAGAACTTGCATCGGAAGACACATCTCTACCATGGAGATATCCAAGTTGATACCACGAATTATTCGCGACTTTGACTTTTCGTTCCCTAATAACAACTTTAACGTGGCGGAGCTGGAGACTCTGAATCACTGGTTTGTCAAGCCCAAGGGATTCAAGGTGTATATCAAAGCCCGGAAGTAGGCGGTGGCATCCATGTACATTATCAAGGGACGATAGAAAATTAACGTCATCTTGACCTATGAAACCTGCAGAATTCTGTACATGAACCGCCGGACGATTTAAGCAGGAGTATCAAGGGTCGGTTTCAAATCTGTTCCTCCATCGCCGTTGACTTCCTTCTTTGCAGCAGCTCGGAGCCTGGCCTCACGCTCGGCACGCCCTTCACTCTTCGGGTCGTAGTACGCTAACAACCTTGTCAGTACAAAGGAAACCAGTGGTAGCATATGAAACTCACGCTTCTCCCCAAATACTGTTGTTCGGATGCCTCGGCGAGGTGTATCGTAGGTTCCAGGGATCACACGGTGAAGAACGCATCTGGAGCTTGTGAGTATTGGAACTGGAGTGGTTTACTTGGAATCATACCGGTTGTCCCACATAGCCACAGCGCCAACTGTCCACTTCCACCTAACATAGTGATCATCGGCAGAGTGGAGATGGTAGGCAAAGAAGTCGAGCAGTTTGTCTAGTAGGAATGAGCGTCTGAAAGCTTGTGTTGGCTTTGGTTTGCTCACCCGATTCCACCTTCTTCAACTCGGCAAACCCAGTCACAAAGCCCGGGTTTACGTTGACAGCCTTGAGCCCAGTGACTGGATGGGTTCGCACAGCTGGGTGATGAGTATCAATCGGGGGACGATTCGGCCCTGTTCCCCAAAGGTCGAGGATAGTGTCGTATTGCAACTTCCACAGTGTCAGTACCATATTTCTTTCAAGTAAGAACCATACGCACTCGTGAAGTGTGAACAGCATGAAGACCCTCGACAAATCTCTTCATAGCATCGCTCAACGTATCATAGAGCCCATAGCCCGAAATCCACGCTGTGTCGCCCCCAACTTCAGGATGCTCCTCCATGCGGAGAAGAGAATAAGAAGGAGGGTTGACTTCAAAGGAAGTGTCTGCGTGAAAGTCTCCCGACGGCCAGGGAGTGTACTTGGCGATCTCTCGGTGGTCCTGTGTGCTCCCTCGAATCACGACGTGCTTGACATCTTTCTGTGCGGGATGACGGTCGAGAATACCATAGTGCTCAAACAACTTGACCTGCTTCTCAGTATCAAGGTCCTGGTCCCTGAAAAAGACAACACCCCGCTCGTTAACCAACAGAGCAAGCTCATCCAGCTGCTGAGGCGTCAACTGCGACAGCTGAACGTTCTCCAGAACTGAACCGATAGATTCTGTGAGATCCGTCTTCTTTGCCACTGAAAACAGAGCCTTCTTTTCGGGGTCTGCAAAGTGCGCCCTGTCACGTGGAGGAGTGATTTCCTCGCGCAGCGGCTCAGGAGGGGCCCAGTCTTTGATCTTGGCGTTGAAGTGTGGATGGATGGTGATTGGGAACCCAGAGTCTGGGGAGATGTGCTTTCGAGACTCGAGGTGCGCCATTTTGAAACAAGACGAAGTTTGAAGTAACTACCCGTGTCTTGTAAAAGGAAATTGAGATGTCAGTTATATCAGAGTCCTCGGCTTTTCTATTCCATTGTCATCATTCTCGAGAGAATTGCGCGTGCCTGCAAGGTCATGATAGCGAGTTCCGGCTCGGATTGGTTCGCCATGCAACCATTCAATACAGGTTTAGCTTATCAATCACTTGGATGCGGGGGATAAAGTCAATGAGTTGATAATCTTGGGTATTGTGCCATCGCGCTTATCGGCATGTCTTCTTTGTCACTGGTTGTCGAGGAACATGACGTGCATTGCGAAATGGATGGCGTCAAGCACTTGGCCAATCGCCCAAGAGGTCAGACAAACCCAGGCAATTGGAGACCTCTTCTGCTCTTCATCCAGTGAAGTTACCGAGACGGAGGCTTTTAATAGGGGATGGTATGAGTTTTATTTAGTTCGACATTTCCAAGAATGCTGGCAATGATATCAGGATCCCTTTATCCATCCCCACAAATCTACTTGGACCAAGTAAGCTTGTTGGCTTCCCAAATCTTATACACGTGCCAATCCTTGCTCGTCTTCGAGTGGTCCTTGACCAAATACTTGACCAAGGAACGTGAGGTCCGATACCAATTCTTCTCGGGATCCCCAAGACATTCCCCAATCGTAACGGCTGAGAAGGTGTAAGATTCAAGTCATTTATAACCAGAAGAAAACTCACCTCGCTTTCCACTTTCAAGAAGGCGCTTGATGACCAACGGCACCAGGTTCATAACCGTATTGCGGTGAGTATCATGCATCAGAACAATGGAGCCTCCATTCCACAGCCTAGTCGAGAATAGTTCCAAAGAATGTCCTACTGCGTGAGGCGCATTGTGCTGCCAGTCAAGAGTATCAACATCAGTATCGATGACTTTATACCCAAGCTCGCCCAGGACTTTCAGGGTCTGGTTGTTGTAGCTCAAGTACGGTGGACGCATGTAGATGGGAAATTTGCCGATGATCTTGATGAACTCATCCTCCAGCTTGGTCATTTCCAGCTTGACATTGGCCTCGTCGAGGTTTGCCAGGTTTGGATGGCTGTAGCTAAAAGTTTGTCAACATGGAGACATCTACATAGGATTTCAAAGAAAGACGTACGTGTGCGAGGCAACTTGATGCCCCTCTTCAACCATTCGAATGATTGTAGAACGATAGTCCTGGATATTTACCCAGTTTTTCCCATTGACAAAGAAGGTAGCTGGCAAATCAGCTTCAGCGAGGAGGTCCAGGAGTAAGTCGGTGTAATAGAAAGGTCCATCGTCAAAGGTGAGTGCAACGACATCTTTCAGAGTGCAGCTGTGAATGGCAACCCCGATAGGAATGTCTTTTTGAGTTTGCCCCCACCAAGCAGCTGCAAGCTGCAGGTAAAACAGAGTGCCAAGAAGAATTAAATGCATGAAGAGGCAGATATAAAGATCGAAATAGGGGGCGGGACATCCCTAGTAGGGATCAACAGCCTCAACAGCCAACGCTTTATAGTGCAGCAATAGAATAAGGCTCTTGACCCTGGCTACCTACTCCATGATGGGCTCTCGACGCCTCAAGAAAGCTTTCCTCCAAAAGGACCGCATCCTAGATAACAACATATGCAAAGGGTTGGCCACTTCTATCCTCTTTTCCATCATTCAAAACCAAATCCCAGCCGTTGATGTCCACCACTCGACAGTGTGGTGCGTGGTTTGGCCCGATAGCCAATAGGTGGCTTGGTAGTTTGCGGATTGAGCTGCATAGATTACGAGACTTGGCTTGGCCTAAAGATGGGGGCTTGAATTTGGGCAAACAGCTATGAAAAGGCCGCGTTAAGCCGTTGTACGACTGGAGTGGTCCAATCGTTTAATTTCTTGTTGTTTGGACAGATGACTGCATACTGTACTTGTCGAGCCGAATTCGTTAAAGCTGATACTGTTATCGCTGCGCTCCTTAAGAGGTAGTCAAGACTCGTTTCCAAAAAGTAATCAATTCTAGGTCCCTATCTCTTTACATATCTCATAAATCCAAAATCCCTTCAATGATAACCATTCGTTGTGCCATTCGTCGTTCCATTCGTCTTCCCATTCGTCTTGACATTACCAGAGGACGACGCCAATAGCTCGTCCACCATCAGTTGGCAACAGCCCAGATACTGACTTGGGTCACACAACAACGACAACTGCTCAGAAGACAGATGCTGTGTGACTTCTGATACCCTCTCCAGTGCCTCAAGCAACGAAGTGTTTTTATCCAACGCCGACACACACGCCCCATAGACAATCTCATGTGCTTCCTGCCGACCCACATACACTGCCAACTTCATCATGACAGCCTCAGCGACAATCAGGCCCCGTGTCGACTCAAGGTTGGCTTTCATGGCATCTTGGTTGACCTGCAGACCAGAGAGTGCAAAGTTGGCCTGGTGGAGGGATCCAACCGCCGAGATAAAGGCCACCGGCAGCGCTGCCCACTCCAGGTGCCAGGGGCCCGAGGCTCGCTCAAAGTCTGATACCATGGCGTCGAGTACGAGTCCTGCTTGTGCTCTGAGAATCTTGGACTGGGCGAGGATTATCTCGCTTGAGATTGGGTTTCTCTTTTGGGGCATTGTTGAGGATGCTCCTCGATGGGGTACGAATGGCTCAGCAACCTAGGATGGGTTCAGTCAGTTATTGGTTCCAAGACTCGTAGATAAAACAGCTCACCTCGTTCAGCTCGTTAGAAGACATCATGATTAAGTCGAGAGCAATCTTGCCCAAGGATCCTCCAACCAAGGCCAAAAAGTTGACAACCTCTGCAATCGTGTCTCTGGCTACATGCCAAGTGATCACTGGGTCTCGGAGACCCAGGATAACAGCCAGCCTCTTTCGCACTCGAATACCACTGTCTGAAGTTCCCAGCGAGGCCAGAGTGCCGGCTGCGCCACCAAACTGCACGAGCAGACAGCGCTCCTTGATCTGCTGCAGGCGCTCGGTGTGACGTCGTAGTCCAGCAAGCCAGACGCCACATTTGTAACCAAAAGTAATTGGTAAGGCATGTTGTAGATGTGTTCGACCTGCCATTGATGTGTCGCGGTACTTAGATGACATAGATTCGAGTATGCTGACCGTCTCGTTGAGGAGCCGCTCTACAATTACGAGACCATCCTTGATCTGTAGTTGAGAGGCTAAGTCCATGATATCTTGCGTAGTAGCACCCCAGTGGATGTACCCAGCTTGGAAAATGTCAGTCACGGTATTCATACTGGGGAATCATTCTTACCCTCTTGGTGAGGAACCCATGAAGCCATCTGCTCTACGAGGCCGAGGATGGGATATCCCACAATCTCGGCCTTCTTCGCCAGCAAAGGCCAGTCTATCTTGGAGACGTCACTATGCTTTTGAATGACACTAGCAGTGCCTTGTGGAATGACTCTCTCGTCTTCCTCGGCCCGGGCGAGCGCGCATTCTGCTTCGATGAGCTTGGAAACGTATGACCGTTCCGAGAAGCATTCTCGAATCTCTTCGGTTCCGAATGTGTTTCCAAAGAGGGTCGAGTCAAAGACAGTAGCGGCAGCCATGATGATTATTGGTCATGCAAAGTGCTTTGGATCAAGAATGGGTATAGAACCAAGGTCCAACACCGAGCATACAGGAGTCGACGTTTTATGCGTTTCCTCCCTGCAACAGCCCACATCCCAATTACCAATCACGCATCGCAATTCCTCAATCCCGCCACTTTAAATCCCTATTCCGTCGCCTTGTCCGATCATCAAGGCCACCTGCGGAGTCGATGCTACGGCGTTGGAGCGGGATAAGCATGAGTCGCCTGACGGGATAGCGGGATAGCGGGATAACGGCGTAACCCTCGACGACGATCCATGTATCCAACGACTTTACACCGTCCTTCTCCGCATTTTCCCCAGAGGGCTAGGATTTCTCCATGGGGGCTGATAGTTCGAGTCTAAAAGATGAACGGTCTGGACCAGAGAGTGGTCTGGGAGTATATAGATGCAAACATGTCTTCCAATTTCCCCAGACTTCAAGGCACTTCTCCAGATTCATCTCCTGCCTCTTTACGATCAGCCATCATCCCTCTATTATACAACTCGAACTCACCATGGCTGCTACTTCTCGACTGTCCGCTTCTTCCAAGGACATGAAGCCCTCCGAGCTTGAAGCGATCCACGACGAGAAGATGCTCAAGCAAGACGAACCAGCCAACCATCGTGGTGACTACTCGGGTGCTGCTGCCAAAACAGATCCCGCCGAGATCGCCCTTGTTCGAAAGCTTGACAGAATGATCATGGTATGGCTCCAAGGAACAATTCATCTTCACCTGCTAACAAGACAAGCCCATTCTTTGGGCCATGTACTTTCTCAACTACCTCGATCGAAACGCACTGCCCCAAGCCCGATTGAACACCCTTGAAGAGGACCTGAACCTCAAAGGCGTCCAGTACAACACCGCCATTTCGATCCTCTTTGTTGGCTATCTCCTGATGCAAGGTACACTTGTCTCTTCTCAGCACAACAACGCCTAGACTAACTGGCTCAGTTCCCTCCAACATGTTCATGACACGAACTCGACCTTCCATCTATCTGTCTGTCTGCATGATCGGCTGGGCCACCGTCTCGGCCTGTACTGCACTTGTCAAGAACTATAGCGGCCTGATTGCTTGTCGGTTCTTCCTGGGCTTTGTTGAAGCTGTAAGTCTTGTCACCCAACTCAAACTTCAGTAACTAATCCGGTACCTGTAGCCTTTCTACCCTGGCGCCCTGTACTTGCTATCGATTTACTACACACGAAAGGAACTTGCCACGCGCATCTCGCTGCTGTATACCGGACAGGTTGTGAGCACAGGATGCTCGGGCCTCATCGCCGCAGCCACGTTTTCCACCCTCGACAAGGCCAAGGGAATTGCTGGCTGGCAATGGTATGTGTAGTCTCCCATGATTACGAATTATCTATAATAACCAAACGTTATAGGTTTTTCATCATCGAAGGCTGCGTCACCGCCATCGTCGCCTTATTTGGCTTCTTCCTGCTCCCAGATGATCCCTCGCAGACCCGCTGGCTCACCCCTGAGGAGCGTGAGCTCTGCATCCAGCGAATCAAGCGAGACACGGTGGGCGAGCAGACTCGAGGCTCAACCTGGGAGGGTCTGAAGCAAGCCTGCAGTGATCCTCGTACTTGGCTCTTCTGTCTTATGCAGAATCTCCACATCAGGTTCGTGTGTCGAAATCTTGATCTGAGAATCAAAGCTGACCAACGTAGTGCTTGCTCTTTCAACAACTTCTTCCCTACTATCATCAGGTCCATGGGCTTCAAGTCCACCACCGCTCTTCTCCTTACCGCTCCTCCGTACTTTGTCTCTGGGCTCCTTGGTATTCCGTTCGCTTGGTCTTCGGGTCATTTCAACGAGCGAACCTGGCACATCACAGCCGGCCTCTCCCTGGCGGTTGTCGGTTTTGTCATCTCTTGCGCAACCCTCGACCTAGCGGCACGCTACACGGCGACTTTCCTGTATGCCACGGGAGCTTACTCTGTTGGATCCGTCATCCTCGGCTGGGTGAGCAACACCCTCTCGCAGACTCCCGAGAAGAAGTCTGTTGCGTACGCTCTCGTCAACGTCACGGCCAACTTGGCATACATCTACTGCGCCTACCTCTGGCCCAAGTCAGATGACCCAGAGTACAGAATGGGCTTCTCCAGCATGGTTGGGTTCGCCGTCACTAGCATCATGTGTGCTTGGGCTATGAGGGTTTGGTTGATGCGGCTCAACAAGAAGATTCGGGAGTCAGAAAACGAGGCAGTTACTCTCTACGCCTACTAAGCGTTGGAGATGATTATATCGAGTCTATCCCACTACGAAGATGGTTCTTCTTTCTTAGGCATCGAGCAAATTTCTCTTTTGCTTATTGCAGTACCCTTTCATGTCTCATTTCATCCAACTAAACCAACCAAGCTTGTACAGCTACCTTGTCCGTAGAGTTTCCACAACAGCTTAACACTTGCTAGAAACCTTGCTAATAATTCCACTTATTAGCGGTTCTCCAAATTTCGGCTAGTGTGACCCCGCATGTTCCTGGCATGACCATTTCGTAATCTTGGACTGATCACCAGGTACAAACTGAATCCTGACAACCTCTTTCTCATGGCCTCAACCGTTGAAAGTGTCTCCTCGAACTCGCTTGTTGGTCGAGTTCCAGGTCAAGTGTGGCAAGTCTAGACCACTTCAGATACCGTTATTCACGTAAGCTAACACAAATCATACAGTGACCGATGTCGGCGGTATGGGTCTTTTCCAACTCACTCAGTAGTTTACTTGCATGGCCTCGACTAACCATTCCTCAGGAGGAAGATTAGATGCCATGGCCAAGACAATGGTGTAAGCGAAAGGACTGTTGCTTCATGCCTCCTGTACCAACTCTTTCAGTGCTCTCCTTGCCTTCAAGCAGGTGTTGTCTGCGTAACTACAGCCAAGTTGAAGAGGAACAGGAAACGAAAAAGGCGAGACATCTCCATGTCATCATTTCACTTCTCTAACTAGGACCAGTTTTTACGAAGCCGAGGGCATTGAGCAACGTCGCCAGACACCCCCAGGCCATTCTCAGAATACTGCAGAAATTTCAACTCCGATATCTCAAGTCGTTCCATCGCAGTCTATTGCGCTACAACAGGCAAGCCAAGCGCTCTCCCTGCCCGTGATAACCAACACTTCAGGGCCTAGTAGCACAATGACCAGAACCCAACCCGTCACGATAAAGTCGGCGAGCGAGCCTGTAATTGGCCACATGGGACGCCTCGTGGCAGACGATCGACAAGCTTCCATGTTTGGCGGCTCTACCACTGGCGTCCACTTCATCAGCCAGGCCGAGCAGCAGCTTCAGCTTCTCCAGATGCACAAAGATGCATTCCCCAGTTGCGCTTACGGCTTGTATTTGCACAGTCCTTGGGGTTCCTCTGTTCAGAACCCTCTCACGCCTGCAGTCTCGGACTTGGTTCAACAGCTGCCACCAAACACGGTGGAGATTGTAGAGGCTACCATTAACAGGTGGACGCCGCTGTATCCCATTGTCCACAAGTCATCGACGATAGATGCTATACAGAGGCTTCTAGGATTATACGAATCAACCAGCTCCAGCATGGTCATCTTGTATCAAGTTCTTGGGCTACTTGCCCTTGGAACAATCGGCCAAAAGGGGGACTGCACTCAACAGCACCATCACTTCCTATGCCAGTCTGAGAGCTTCTACGCCATGGCCACGGCTCTGTTGGACAGGGTGATTGATCAACCAAGCCTTCAAAGCCTACAGGGACTCGTCATCATGCAGATATACCTCCAACTATCTGGGCGCTATTCGACAGCTTCCCACATATCAGGGGTAGCAACGCGGTTAGCTCAGACGCTGGGACTGCATCGCCATTCCCATCGCTTCAAATTTGATCCCCTCGAGACGGAACTGAGAAGGCGGGCTTGGTGGTGCCAATACTCACTGGACGCGTCAGTATCACACCTCTCTTGAAGTGCCTGTTGCTAAACGTATTCCAGATTCTCGAGTGCCTATCATGGCATGCCTCGATTAATACGCGACCAAGATGTCGACACAGATCTCCCAACAAGCGTGGATCATGACCTTTTGTCACGAACACATGTCGAGTTTCCTTTGCCAGGGGAGAGGTCACAAGTTGACACAGCCATCAGCCTGTTCAAGCTCGCCCGCATCATCGGGCGTACGCTTGAGGATCTCTACACCACCACCCGTCGCCGTGGTGGAGTATCCAAGATCGCCCATCTGCAAGCCGAACTCAATATGTGGGAGAGGGTAGTCCTCGAGCCTGAGATGGACCCTGAACTAGCCACGCCGGTCGTAAACATGTCGCTTGAGGCAATATTCTTGAGGGTCGCGCACTGCGTCGCAACAATCCATGTTCATCGACCAGCCCTCTCATTCACAGCCGCCGATGCGCAGTTCGTCCCTTCACTCAAAGCCTGTGGTCAGGCTTCCGCCACCCTCGTCAGACTGTTGTCGGCCGGCCTAGCCATGATGGGGGCCGACCGCCAAGGAGCAGAGTATCCTGCAAGCGACTGGCCGGAAAGTCTCCTTGCGACGCTTCTCTACCCCAACGGAATACACATGCTCTGGCAGGCAGGCTTAACGATACTCTTCGCTGGTTGGAAAGGATATCCCGTAACGGTCGACCAAGACGAGAGGCTTATACAGTCGTGCATCGAGACGCTGCGACAGCTTCATACACACACGGATGATGTCGGGAACCATGTCGGACAGTGTGCCGAAGTGTTGGACTTGCTGCGCAGAAAGATATTCTCAGATCTTCAAGTGCAGCCTGATCTCGAGCAACTTCAATGGAACGTATGGGATTGGCCGATGGCGTCTGCGTTGGAACTTGCGAATATGTTGGATACGGCCCCGTTAGATTTAGACTTGGATCCAGAGAGATGGTTATAGACTCTCTTCAAGTTTAACTCAAGTCTCGCGAGCCCTGTCGAGTTATTGAGCATAGGTAGACGCAATCATTTGGGTCCAAGTAATCCTCCTCCCGTGTGACGACCATGTCTTGAGCAATGCGCTGGCTCCGGAGCACGCCACAGTGAGGTTGAGAATCGGGAGTACCGTGGACGAAGGGTCTCGATCAGGAAGACGAAGCGAGTTATGACGAGGCAATGCGTAGCTTTTATTAAAGGCCTCAACGTGTAGGTCATTCGTGTCGTGCACAGCAACGTGCTCGTACTGGCAGGCGGTTCATACCGTAAATGTTATAAAAGGCGGTGTTTCGATCATAAGTTTCGATTCAACCGTTTGAGTGAATAGAAGTGACAAGAGAAGGCGTAAAATGGCATAAAGTAAACACCAGTCAATCCCTAGAGCAGAACGTAAGAAGTGGTCAACGAAGACCAGAAACAAATCCCTCCATTCTCTTCAACGCCGACCAGATACCAGAGAACTCCCTCGTAAGATCCATCCCATTCAGCAGTCCAGCCAGACTTCCGACAACGATACTTAAGCGTCGAGAAAATTTCAGCCCAAAGAAAGAATGGGAGGGTATCAGTGGAAACATCATAAAAACAAAAAGAACAAAACGGGCATCATCAAAGATCTAAATGCTGTAAGCGTATCGTCGGTGGTGGAACGCTTATAGTTCATCCTCCCAATTGCCTTCCACTTCAATCGTCGTGCCCAGGGCCTCCCGACCCTGGCGAATCATGTCTTGTAGCTGTTTGTTGAAGGCGTTGATGCGCACATCTGTGTCCCGCTCCTCCATCTTACGACGGGCAGCGAGATGCTTGGCCTCGGCATCAAGTCGAGGGCTTGCTTCGACTGAAGCACGTGCCGAAGCTGTCGAGGCGTTGCTGTGGGAGCGGCGGTGGGACATGTTGCTTGGACTCGGAGACGGTGCCATCGTGTTTCGACGTCGAGTAGGTTGAGGAATCTTGCTAGGGGAAGGAGATCGAGTACCAGCAAAGGAGGCGGTTGATGCTGGGATCGGGGAGGGCAGCGAAGGTGAAGGAATGTGAGAGAGGCGGCTAGTAGGGCGACTGGCCGGTCGTCGCTGGGTCGGGGTCGATGCTGACGAGAATCGAGAGGCGGGCGTGCTGATGCGTCGACCAGTTGCCATCGATGAGCCCGTGTTTCGCGATCGAGGGGTCGGGCGATAGGAAACACGTCGCGCTGGAGGGGTAGGTTTGGGCTGAACTGGCTTATCGTCACTCACCAGAACCCAATTCCTGCCCAGCTCATCCCGGTGATCAGTATGCCTCCGTTTCGCGGCCGGTCCGGTCGGCGTAGATGCTCCGCTGTTGATGGGATCCTCGGGGATCTCAGGCTGGTGGTTGAAGTAATCTCCCTGGGGAGGGAATCCACCTGGTAGGTGCTGGTTCTCATCCGTCTTCTCGTCGATCGAGGGCAGTTCCGGCAGTTCCTGTACCCTGCCGGTCGACACCGAAAAGGCCTTACCACCGCCGGCCTGGAAGCCTCGGAATGCGCCAGCCTTGCAAAACTCCCACACACGTCCGACGACGCCGCCGAGGGTAGAGAATGCGAAGCTTCCCCAGCTCTGCGATGGCGTCGGCTGCGGAGGGAGGTTGAAGAGCGGCGTGGGGCCGCCAATATTCTGGTCTATGTCGTCATGAGCTCTCTTCGATCCGAGAGCTTTTCTATAATCCGAGTCCGAGTACATGCTTTCGCCAAGGATGCCGCTTTCGAAGGGCCCGCTGCTCGGGGTGTCGAGCTGGCCGGCGAGTTGATAGCGCCTATCGCCACTTCGAGTCTGCGCGACAGGTGTACTGAAGAAGCCATTATGGTCGAGGTCACCTTCCATGCGGATATCTTGCGATCGTGACATGTCATGGCGATTCCGCTTGCGCTTAGATGCGTGCACGTCATGAGCGGCGCTGATGCGAGGGGCAGCGTATCCGAAGCTGGTGCTCGAACTGGGCGACATGGGCGGGCGAAACAGCCCGGGATGGACGCCCTCGCCATGAAAAGCGCCGGGCATGTGGAAATGCGGAGGAACAGTCATTTCTCTTGAAAGATAGGAATGCGGCAAGCGGGCGTCATGCGCACACGCGCGCAAGGATCGGGGCGAGATGGGAGCTGTAAAATAATAAACAGAAGCTCAGCGGCAGCCGAGACACATGTCAGGACTACGCCTTGGGGCGGGTCTGGGGTAAACTGAGCCGCAGAGTCGGGACGGTAATCGGGGGATGAATTCGAGGTCGAGCGCAATAGAGGATCGTAGTTTGAGCGGCGAGACGACAAATGGCGATGGTTGAGTTATCGCCTCGTGACTGGCTTTGTTTGGGATCGGGTCTTGTGCCTCGTCCGTGTGCGGTGGGTGGGTGGTGTTGACAAAGAGATGGCCTTCAGCGCATGTGGTTGAGGAGTTTGCCTTTTGGTTGCCTGGCTGCACGCAGCAACTCTAACGAAACTCTGGGTCCCGAGGAACGTGATCTGCCTGTACCTTTGGCGCTGGAGGTACGTAGTATGATGCGATGGATGCAAGTAAGAAAGAGGGCCTTGAAAGCGAGGCCCGTCTGCCGCTTGCCGCAGTCTTGTGACGTTCAGCGCCAAACAGCTTGCCGACTTGGTTGTTTTGTTTGACAGGGGGGTTTGCGGTTGGGGGGCCAGCGTCTTTGTCGATGGATGATTGGTGCAGCTCTGAAGCTGATTGCTTGCCTGGTGCTGCCGAGTTTCAATTTGCTGCTGGAGGGCTGCAGGTGGTGTAAGATGCAAGAAAAAAAGACGGGAGTCGCAGTCGCAACCTGGAGAACGAAACGCAGGGAGAATCGAGAGGCTGGGATATTCTCATTCCTCAACCTTGTTCCCCCCGACCGACCTTTTTGCCTCTTGCTCACCGCTGCCGAATAGTGCGTGGCTAGACAAAGCTTTGCTCTGCTTTAGCGAGTGCAGCTCCAGCTCCGTGCCGCCCCTGCGTCGGCGGGTTCTCAGGGTTTTTGGTTGGGGATGGCGGGTGAAGTTGGCCCACTCAGATCGGCAGGGTTTAGCTTTTTGACAAAGAATGGGGACAATGGATCAGGGGGAGGGAGTAGCCGCAGTTTTCTTCTGGTGATTGATTTGGTTCATTTCCACCATGCTTCTGCATTGGTTGTCCCAGGCGATCGCCGAAATGGAGGCTTCATCTGAGTCTAGAAAATGTGGATGATCGATTAGATAAGCATCTAGGCTTTTGGCATTGTTGCCTTCAGCATTCATGGCAAAAGCGACAAACCAGGCTAGGTGTCTAATCCATGATGCTATCTAAACACTGTCGTTACTCTTGCTTGCTCATTAACCATGTTACTCATGCTGCGTGAACAGATGCCCTCTAAGGATCCGTACCATTCTCTTCCCTTCAGTCCAGACGCCATCATCCCTTGAAATCCCCAAAGGCCATTGGTATCATTCCAGCTCCTGTGTTGGTCCTCAAATTCAAAAAAGGTCCAGGCACGAGAAGCTCAGCCACGAGAGTAGTAGTCATCCTGCTGACCTTTCCGCTCCGGCTTGACTCCTCCGTCGACGCCCTGCTCTCCGTGGACGTGGGCCTTGCTTCCCCAGAAGGTCTCCCGCTCCTTGAGAACGTCCTGGCCCCAAGCCTTCATCTCGGGGAGGGTGATTCTGGTTGCGACGTATGCAAACTCGCCCAGATCGAGTTTGCCCTCTCCACGTTTCTCGTACTCGACCATCTGCAGGAGCAGTTCCATCTTGTCCACATCGTGCACAAAGTGACTCTCAAGCGTCTTGGAGTCCTCGTACTCTTGCCAGATAGCGCGGATATCCTCCCCCGTTGTGCCGCCAGCGACGTTTCGCAAAAGGTTCTTGGTCAAAAAGTCCATCGTCTCGGACTCGCGCCGGCTCTTCTCGGGCTTGGGAACGCCATCAACGGGGGTGATGTCACCGACGAGCAGTTCAGCCATGTCATGAATCAAGCACATCTTCATACATTTGGCAAGATCGAGCTTCGGGGCGAGGGACGGCGGGGCGAACATGGAAATCATGGACATGCGGTACATGTGGTCGGAGATGGATTCTCCCCTGGTGAAATCAGTAACCGTAGAAGCAAGGCATATTCCAGACAAGTTACCTCTCAATGCCGAATCGCCGCCACCCTTCTCGCTTGGTCGTCTTGAGTCGCTCGAGGAGGTGGAAAAAGGCCAGCGGCGATGAAGACCCTTCAACGGGGGCACCGCCGGGGATCTTATCGACTACCTTGTCGACGGTCCATGGCTCGGAGACCTGGATAACGGGCGTGTAGCCAATATCTGCAGCAACCTCAGCGGGACGGAGGTCCACGCGCCCATTCTGCTTGGTCTGCTCCGGCTGCGAGCCCATGTCTGCGGTAGGATGCGATAGATAGTGCGATCTCGGTGGCGGGGTAAAGTTGAGCTTGGTTCTGGTGAGGATCTATGCGGATGGTCCGGTTGAGTTGTTGCAGAGAGAAGATAAGGGAGAAGTCGAGAGAGAGTCTTAAGTAGTTGGTATGCACAACGCCCAATGGATGTCTGTTGGAAGACCCAGACAAACAACGCCGATAAAGAAACAATGGAACGGGAGGAAACGCATGGGACAGCTAGCTTCAATTCAACAAGACAAACAGGCTGGGAACTAAAGAAACTTTAGTGGGAAGTGAAGCGAGGGAAGGTTTTGGACTCCTCTTCCAGTGCGACACCGGCCAATCGTCAGCCACTTAAAAAAAAGCCCCAGGAGTTTGCGGCTTGGTTGCGTCATAGCGGACAGGGGGGTCGGATCGTGAGGCTGTTTAGGGTAACAACACCACAATATTCACGGTGCAGATCTACTTTGTAGTCAGCTCTGCAATGCCCTTTGAATCCGATATTATTTGATCTAAATAATGGATTCCCTTGTTATAATGAATTTACCTTACATAGGCGAGGTTTCTGTATTTCCGGGCCGTTGTCGGATGGAAATTTCTGATGACCGAATCAACGTTGGGACTCAATCTCTCTACTACAATCAGATTTGAGATGGCGCAGTCTCACTACGTTCTCCGCTCAAAACCCCAAGCTTCATCAGACAGGTGCGTAGGCAGATATATTCTAAGTCTCTTTATTTCTAGGTAACTAGTAACTTCATGGTGACTTGTGGATGCTTCCTTCGTCGCTACATGGCCCCTCCTTCCAGAGCCTACACCTTCTCCCGTGTACCTGATGTATCTGTAAACTATCCAGATGGTACTCGGTGAAAAGCAACACCTTAAATGCCCTAATTATATAACTTCTGTCCTGTTTTTGCTCTTGGCAGAAATTCTTTCCTCTCTCTGCTTCATTCCTGGGTCTTCGCATCGACCCAAGGCACCCAACCAACATCCACCCTCACCTCCACCACGGACCAGATATATCATACATACTTCGAATCAGAGATTATCGGATCCGAAGCCAGATAATATTATACGTATTGCCAACAAAATACCCGTATTTCTCGAGATGTTGCCCGTCCTGATGGTCTCTCGAATGGTCGCCATCTCGACCAGAACAGTCATCAAGACGGGGGCTCCAGCCAAAGGCCTGGGCGCTATCACAACAATGGTCAGTAGGAGATCGACGATAACAACTTTGGCGACAATAAGGTCGAGAATAAGAAGGTTGAGGACAAGCTGGGCGAAGACAGCACAACAAGAATCACAACTACCAGAGCCGCCCCCACCCTTGCTGCTCCCACCACCGTCACGACAGCGACGACAACGACCGTCACCTTCACCATTTGCACTTCCAATGCCATCTCCATCACCATCTTCGGCGCTGCTTTGGCAGGATCCGCGTCCCATACCGAACTCAACGGGAAAGGATAGCTGGTACTTGGGCAAGGGATATGTCTGGACTTTCCTTTTGCTCATCTTCGCTGCTTCTCTTTCGGATCATCGTCGTCGAAAGCAGCAGTCTTTGGCAACCCTGACACCATCGCTTCAAATAATAAAGCCCGAAAACGACGAGCAGTGATAGCTGTCAGTCGATTGGAGAGTTGGATAGAGGAATATACCCCGTTGTATTGAGAACCTGCTCAAAATTGCACGAAGCATCGCCGAACTCAGCGAATTGGATGTCGCTCATCAGTAATTATCCCACAGATCCTTCACATACCCTTCCGTCAGCCTCTCATCCTCACCATACAACTCCTGCCACCCAGAAAACCCCTTATCCAGCACAAACACTTCCTGCCCGTCCGCCCCCTTGGGGTCCTCGCCCATGGAGCGCAGCAGGCCGTCCCGCTGGCGGAGGTACTTGAGCGCAGCGCTGGGCCCTCGGATCTGGCTGAGAGCGCAGTGGAAGACGACCGTCTTCTTGTCCTTGAGGCGGCGCACGAGGGTGGCCATCATGGCGTCTAGGGTGTGGGCGGGGATGTTGTTTGCACCCTTGATGTGACCGCCGATGTAGTCTGCAAAGCTGGTTAGCGGGGATTGAGATTAAATGGTTCAGGCTTGAAAGTGTTGAGTGGAGTATGAGGATAGGTGATATGTGAATTAGGTAGACTGAGAATGAATCCTGTGACGATGTTAAAAGGTATACTCACCATCATCACGAACATCAATGATGGCAAACGTGGGGTCCGCAGCGTTCACCTCCTCGAGAATCTTCTCCGACAAAGACTTGGCTGATAGCCGCTTGAGGGTCGCAATCGTGGCCATCGTGCGAGTCTGGGAAGAGAAGGGTTTGCTGATGGACCTGAACAGCCTCATGGACAACCAAGGTTGAACAAGTCTGAGTTGCAGCTCATCAAGCCTTGACTCTTCTGAGAGGTCCATCTCAAGAGACGAGCTAATGCAACTGCCCCACCAAGGAAATCTGGCTTTGCCAGCCTGAGATGGCGGGGTTGCATTGACGAGCAACACGCGCGACACGCCTTCACGCTGATATTCACAGCTCAAGAGAACGCACGTATTGGAACAATCATTGGATCTAGGTAGTCGTACTCTCATCAATATCTATACACAAAGAATACAGTACAACGGCTTCAAACAAACAAGTCCAGGCATCTCGCAAAACGCCCCCAGTCCGGTCTTCAGGGTATTTCTCAGTAAAACAAACAGCCGATTCACGCCTTGCCCACCCATCCCGAGTTGATAAAGAAATCGAAAATCCTCCCTCCCTTCTGAGAGTCCAGCCTACAGATCTCCTTGGCCTGCTTCTTCTTCAGTGTGCCGTTGGTCTTGAGAGCCTCCTTGAGGATCTGTTCCTTAATCATCAAGTACGGCTTTGGTTGCAGCCTAATCACTTCGCACAGTTTGGCTTCTTCAGGTGTGAGCAAATGCAAGTCTGGCGCATTGTCCTGGCTCAGCTGCAGGGGCTGTACGCCCGAGATGGGTTGCGCAGTGTACTTCTGCTTTGGTGGTGCATGCCCATTGACGCCATTCGCGCCGTTCACGCCGTTGACGCCATTGGTCTGGCCGTTCGTCAACGCCTTGCTGTCCCCATTGACCTCGCCGTTGGGCGTCGGCGACGGCCGGATGGGCAGCTCTGGGGCGACAAGCAGGGCGGCTCCACTGGGAGGTTCGGGAGGAGGCTGCTTTGATCTTTGAGCAGACGCCAGGCGCTCGCGGTCCATGGATCCCATGGGAATCGACTTTTGGATGCGCTGAGCCTTGTCCGCTTCGTACTTTTCACCACCCCGGAGATCTCCAATCCGATTATTCCGCCACTCTTGAAGCTGTGCAATAGCTTGCCTCAAGTTGAGCTCATCGATGAGACCCTGGTTGAGATCCTCAAAGTCCTTGTGGTTCATCATCCGGGCAAATGGCTTGGCTTTCTGAAGCAGATCCTTTTCTTCCTTTGTGCGCTTCTTCTCCAGCTTGGTGTTTTCTCGGTAATCGAGAAGATTGTGCTCAAAGATGACCTTTTTGCGCTCCACACGTTGTGTCAGTCGGCAGTTGTAAATGTCCATCACAGTCAGCTTGAGCTCCATCTCGGGCTCAAGCTCACCGGTCCTGGGATTCAGTCCATCGCCAGGGTCGAATTGCATAAGCTGGACAGCTTCCTCTGCCTCATTGGCGTATTCGGTCTCAAACTCCAAACGGCCAGGCATGTAACCCTGGATTTCATGACAACTCGGTACACTCGCCGTAGGTTTCGTCTTGGGCTGTAGGGCTGGTGCATTTTTGGCTGCATCTCTTCGTTCTTCTATTCGTCTCTTTTTGCGCGCTTGGAACTCTTCACGGGGAATCTCGTTGGCTAGCTCACAATCTTTCGGGGCGCATCGCTTCGGGAGCGGAAAACATGGCGAGTCGACATAGGTCTGGAGATAGTGGTCGCGAACTTCGTCCTTTTCGCGGAATCCACCAATATGATCGGCAATGTCCGACCATGAACCAAGACCGTATATCTCTGCGCCTTCGAGAAGGAGTAATTCTTCATCGGCACCCCATTCCCGGTCGAAGATGGGAAATGAATTCTGCTCAATGACACGGAAGGCATGGGTCGCGGGGTCATGAGAGTTCCGGGCTTCTCCTTTGGCAAAACACGAGACGCAGAGGTCGAAATCACTACATGCTGGGTCGGCACATCTAATACGGACCTACACAGCAAGATTAGCCGCCTCCATCATGACATGACTGGTTTAGCCGGAATATCTCCGGGGCGCGTCTTCCACATCCCCGACAGCTACCAGGCAGCAGCCAAAACAACAGGGAAGCTTACCGTAGATGTGATATCGGATGAGCAAACGTCGCAAACGTATTTGACGCCTCCTTCACTCCCTCTGGTGATGGTTTTCTTACGTATAACGCCCATTTCGCCGGTTGCGATGTCGGGCGGGGAGCTCGACGTTACCCCCCCCGTCGGATCGTGGTCGGGAGTTTGGAGCCACTCTGGGCGCGATAACGGTCCAAGGGAGGGTTAATGGTAGTGCGCAAATGTTGAGGTTGATGATGCGACGCGAATTTTGATGGAAATGGGTGATTAGGGGTCGTGGTTGATGGAGCAAGTGATGGGTCGACTCGTCGCTTGGAGTTGCGATGTTGATTTCGGCGCTCTGGCTTGGTTGGTTGGATGGAGCCCAACCCCATGTCCCGCTGTTGAGCGTGCCGTATCCGCCTCCACAGTGAGGTCACGTGTCAAACTCCAGGCACAGACGCTTGGAGGTGAGCCACTGACAGGAGCCGCTATTCCTAAAAGGGATCCATAAGAAGATGAACAAAGGGAATCTTGTCGATGTTGCTCGATGTCAATGGAACCCGGGTTTATTTGTATGCAGATAGATCTTCTCAGACTTAACATAGCCAGCTGTAATTGACCAGAATGAAGAACATGGCATAGAGACCGCTTTCTGCGCACTGCATGCATCGAAGTAGGAATCCTGCCATGCCTAGTTCTATGGGCAGCTTAAATTATATCTAGCTGGTTATTTAGCAGTCATTCAGCGACCTACTGCGGCATTGCGGACTAAATCGATCATTGCACATGTTCTGGTCCAATTCAACACCAACTTTGTGGTACTACTAATGGGGCATAGCTCCTTGATGTTATCGCACGCAACTCGGGGATTCATTCGGGGGTTCATTCGGCTCTGACGCAGGGCAGTCTGATACTCATCGGGGCTTCTTAGATTGATTTGAAGTGTTCTCCCCCATGCAAACTCGATCACAGAATGACGCCAAGACCTTCTTCAGCGTTCAGATCATCATTGATGCTACTGGACGGTTGCAAAGAATGACAATGTTCCAGTATGTGGAACGCCATTGGGCTAGCGATGTGGTGGGGGTTTTGAGAAGCTCAATCGCGGGGTCATTGGGGGTCGTCTGTTGCCCACCAACCTTGCTCAAGGAAGATGATATTTGAAGTCGCATTTATTCAACAGTCTAGCATATTTAAGATTAATAGTATACAGATATCAAGAAAATCCCCGGATAACGTATGTATGCGGAGATCGTGGCAAATATCTAAGCACATGTTGTTCCCCTCGCTGGAAGCTTCGCCGAAAGCGCGGCCGAGGGATCCATCCAGATGACGGCGGTACCTTTGAGTGCCACCGGGCCAGGCGTTGAACCGCGCCATTCACAATCTCCAGGGCCTTTGAGAGTCATTTTTCTTCCCTGCCTCACCGTTTTGGCCTTGAACCGTAGACTCTACATGAACATTTAACGTCTCGCCTCGTCACTGAAAAAGAACTCATCGTTGTGCTGTTGTTGAAACCCCCAATCCCACCACGCCATCATGCCTGATCAGATTCTCGACGACATATCTCACCGCAGGTATAATCCACTGACGGATTCCTGGCTTCTTGTGTCTCCCCACCGGACGAAGCGGCCGTGGCAGTGAGTTGTCCCCTCTTTCTCCTCAAGACTCATTCTAATATTTGTTAGGGGTCAGCAAGAGGCTGCTGTCGCAGGCTCACTTCCTGAATATGACCCCAAGGTGCGCTCATGACACCTCGTCCAGTCAAACATGATCTGACCACCCATCGCAGTGTTATCTTTGCCCAGGAAACACACGCGCTGCTGGAGGCCAAAACCCAGCTTACGACACGACCTTTGCTTTTGTCAACGATTACAGCGCTGTGAAGGCTGAACAGCCAGACTACGAAGCCGAGTCCTCGCCTAATGACCTGGAGTCTCTGCTCCTGCGGGCGCAGGGAGTCAAGGGCGTCTGTTATGTTATCACATTCTCCCCAAAGCATCATGTCACGTTGGCCGACATGACGCCCGACGAGATAGTGCCGGTTATCGAGCATTGGACTCGCATCTACGCCAACCATCTGGCAGCATCCAACCCGCTCGCGGCTGAGGCCGAGAAGCTGACCATCTCCATGCCCAAGGATGCCGCTCCTATCCCAGAGGAGGAGTACCGCTACATGCAAATCTTTGAGAACAAAGGCGCAGCTATGGGCTGCTCAAACCCGCATCCTCATTGTCAGGTCTGGACAACATCTACTTTGCCAGAGGAGCCTGGTAAGGAGCTGGTGCAGATGACCAAGTATCGAGCCCAGCACGAAGGCCGACATCTCCTGGCCGATTATGTCAAGCTGGAGCTGGAAAAGGAGGAGCGTGTTGTCTGGCAGAACGAGGGCTTTGTCATCGTCTGCCCTTGGTGGGCTGTCTGGCCTTTCGAAGTCCTGGTTCTTCCAAAGCGACACATCCGATCCCTCATCGACTTTAAGCCCGAGGAACGGCTCCAGTTTGCTGAGGCGATCCAGGAGGTTACCCGAAGATACGACAACCTATTTGAATGCAGCTTCCCCTACAGCTCTGGACTTCACCAGGCCCCTCTCAGCGGGACGCCCGAGGAGGTTGAAAACGCCTACTTCCACATGCACTTTTATCCACCTCTGCTGCGCTCGGCCACGGTCAAGAAGTTCCTCGTTGGCTACGAGCTCATGGCTGAGCCACAGCGTGACATTACGCCTGAGCAGGCCACGGTCCGCCTGCGCAACTGCGGAGGGGAGCTGTATCGGAAGCATCTCTAGGCTTGAGGGTCATCTGTCAATCTCAAACAATTTCGCTCTCTATTTTGTCTATAGACCGTACGGTGTAACCTTTTGGGGCTATCGCCATCATATTTACCTTATGTATAGATCTTGTCTACACCCATTGTCGCATCTAGTTGAGCGTAACATAGTGGTCACGAACAAGGGGCATCCAGATCAAGGAGAGAGAAGCCAGAGTGAAGGGGAAGATCTGAGGCAGACCAAAGGTCATGCTCTTGAAGACGAAGAGCTCGCTAGCAAAGTGTCCCAGCGCAACCACGTAGGTCCAGTATGCAATGGTGTAGACGGGGCCAATGTGCAGGTTGTAGGCCGCGTAGCACCTCACGATGCAGGTGATGAGGGTCCAGGTACCAAACAGCCTGCCCGCGAGAGGGGTCATCTGGTCGGTGGCCTTGGGGTCATTCTGGGCTGGGACCAGCTTGTTGACCGAGTCCTCTGGCTCGAACTTGGCCGTCTTGGGCGGGAGCTTGGTGTTTCGGATGAATCGACCGTTGTAGACTCGGCGGGAAAAGTGTAGGGTCGCATACGTCTGCAGCGAGTTGCCAATGGAGATGAGAGAGAGCTGTAGCGGTCAATTGAGTGTCGGCCGGTTAAAGGAAGAGTAGAGACTTACGATAAGCATGTGATAGGGCAGAATGCCCTTTGCCTCGGGAAGAATAGACTTGAGAAGATCCATTGTAACTAAGGAGAATGCAAATCGCTCAACAATTGCAATTGTGCGATCTTAAATTGGCCACAGATTTTGCTGGTGTCTTTGAAAGTGCATGATGGTGAGATCGGCTCTGGGCTTTTTGGTGGGACGGAAGAAAGCTTGGGCCACCTCAACAACGTCAGGGGTAATTAATTGTTCCTGGCGGGCCAAGAGCCGAGGGGTTGCAGATCTTGAGAGTCTTGATCGAGGAGCTGTCCTTTTCCCTCTGACAACCTATTCCGAGTTGCGACCATTTGAATATTCGCCAAAATGGACGCCATCTCTGATTTCTTCCAGCGCGTGCCGCAACCTCTTCAGTGGGGTCTTGCTGGTATTGGTGCCCTCGTGCTCGGCTCCAAGTTGCTGAGCTATCTCCAGCTCGTCCTCAGCGCCTTCGTTCTGGGAGGTACCAACGTATGTGGCCATGATATCTATGCTGGAGTAACATAATAGCTAATTCTGTTTTCTGCAGCTCCGCAAATATGGCAAGCCTGGCACTTGGGCTGTCGTGACCGGCGCCTCCGATGGCCTGGGCAAGGAGTACGCTCTCCAGCTCGCCGCCAAGGGCTTCAACCTCGTCCTCGTTTCCCGAACTCTGTCGAAGCTGGAGTCTCTGGCTGCTGAGATCCAGGAAAAGTATCCCGGAAAGGGCCTCGAGATTAAGAGCCTTGCCATGGATTTCTCCCAGAACAACGACGCCGACTACGAGCGACTGGCTGAGCTTATCCAGGGCCTGGACATTGGTATCTTGATCAACAACGTCGGCCAGAGCCACAGCATTCCCGTTTCCTTCCTCGAGACTGCCAAGGAGGAGCTGCAGAACATCATCACCATCAACTGCATTGGCACGCTCAGGGTTACGCAGGTTGTTACTCCTATCCTGAAGCAGCGAAAGCGTGGCCTTATCCTGACCATGGGCTCTTTCGGCGGCTGGACTCCTACACCCTACCTGGCGACCTACTCTGGTAGCAAGGCTTTCCTTCAGCAGTGGAGCAACGCCCTGTCTTCGGAGCTTGCTGATGACAACGTCGATGTCTACCTTGTTCTGAGCCATCTTGTGACCACGGCCATGAGTAAGGTCCGCCGCCCCAGTCTGCTTGTCCCCAATGCCCGTAACTTTGTTAAGGCCACACTTGGAAAGATTGGCCTGGGTGGTTACCAGACTGCCCCCAACACCTACACGCCCTGGTGGAGCCACTCTTTCATGCTCTGGCTGATTGAGAACGTTCCCGGTGTCAACAGCCCCATCACCATTTACTACAACAAGAAGATGCACGTGGACATCCGACGGAGGGCTCTCCGCAAGGCAGCTCGAGAGGCCAAGAAGCAGTAATTGAGATGGTCAGGGATGGACACTTCGGAAGGTTAGGCACAGTGGATGAATAAACACGTGGAATTAAAAGGAGGAATATGATAGGAAGTAGAGGTAGTCGAGAAAGTAATGATGAAGGATGTGAAAGACACGGTTTGTGTAACAAAGAATCTCTGTCACTGAATCGCCCTACATAACACCAACTTCACCGAGCCCTAACATGATGACTGGCGATAGGTCGTGTCTCAGGCATGAAACGCATAAAGAATGAATGCGATAAATTTCCGCCTAATTCCTTTCACAAAATTGTGCCTTGCTTCTAGAATCTTTGTCCACTCATGACGCGTAGCGTCGTGGTTGCTGGTCCCAAGTCTCAGCCTTGCGCCCAAATGGTCCTAGCGCCAAAGCCCCAGTCGCGAAAAATCCGTGCTCCAACTCCAGCCTCCCCAAGCTCTCGTCAAATTGTTTATCACTGCCACAGCGTGTACCTCTGACCATACATCCCATCTCAAGCCGGACGACGACGCGACCGACACGACGAGCTGCGACGAGGCCAGAAGCGCGACTTTAGGATTCGAGGCTTTGACTGCCATCCTCCAACACGCGCAATCCCGTCGTCTTTGCATGGTGGTTCGCGACCTGCGTCTGCGTCCAGCGGTATAGCACGGCATTGCTGAAGCTGCAAAGGCCCGGCGCGGGTCTCGATATTGCTGCCCATCATGTCGTTTCCACAGACCACTCCGGTGCGACCAGTTCCAGGCGCTTTTCTGAACACTCCGGCCGTTACCTCGAGGTTCCAGTCTGGCCCTGATCCCGTGCGCCGACAGCTGTTCCCGACAGCTGAGAACAGCCAGTCTGGCTCGACATCCAGAACTACTGCACCAACATCGACATCTCGAGCCGTCGCCACGACGACATCTACTTCAAGAACACCTACGGGCGAGAGTCTCGTGGCGCCGACTGCGCTGCCACCTCCGCGAGCCGAGAATGTTCCTCCCGTCGTCAAGGCAGCCAAGGCCATCAACACCTTCCTCCAGGCCGATGGCCGGTTCCCAGACCTGGATTCATATTGCAGACGTAGGTTCCCAGCGGATATGGTGTGAAGAATATAGCTGACAGCACTCCAGAGGGCGCGTCCTCTGAGTATGACCTTGAAACTACAGAATCTCCCATGGCCCCCTTCCACAAGACGCAGATGTACCCCATCCCGAACCAAGTCTTCGATCACTACAACACTGGCGAGCTCCAAACCTTGATGGGACTTTTTGCAGAGATCAACCACGCTTGGGTTGTTATTGACAACTCCTTGTTTCTCTGGGACTACACCCATCCTGACCCTGAGCTGATCGGCTTCGAGGACCAGCCGCACACGATTCACGCTGTTGCGCTCGTGCCACCCAAGCCAGGTATCTTTGTTGAAACGATCACGCATATTCTGGTTGTTGCTACGTCTTCGGAAATCGTCCTTCTTGGTGTGTCCGCGACCGACACCCCTGCTGGAACCAAGGCGGTTTCCTTATACCAGACCAAGATGCAGCTCCCGCTCCGTGGTACCGACGTTCGGGTCATCAAGGGAGCTGCGAACGGCCGAATCTTCTTTGGAGGAAGTAATGACATCGATATCAACGAGTTGTACTACCAGTCTGAGGAGAAGTGGTTCTCAAATCGCTGCGGCAAGATCAATCACACGAATCCTGGCTGGTCTTCAGTTGTCACTCTACAAGGAGGCTTCTGGTCACACAAGACCCCCGAGCACCTCGTTGACATCGTTATTGACGACTCGAGGAACCTCGTTTATACCCTTTCGAGCCGATCGACGATTCGAACATACCATATGGAAGCACCCGACCGTCTTAACAAGGTGATTGAGAAGGAGAAGGTGCACTGTCTTCGCGACATTGCGCACATGATCAGCCAGTCCATGTTGTTGAATGACCGATCAAGTATTGTATCGATCAGCCCCATCTCTAAGCAAGAAGCATCGAAGCTTCACTTGATGGCTCTGACCAACACCGGCTGCCGCCTATTCTTCAGTGCCACCAGCGCGGCATCCTACCTTTATGGCTCCCAGTCAAACATGGCCCCCCAGAGCATGCAGGTTCAGTTCATCAAGTTCCCTCCCAGCCAGAGTCCTCGTCGGTCTGGCTATCCTGGAGGCGAGACGATAACCGATTTAGAATCAGCCATGCTGACCACCAGCCGACAAGGTGCCCGATTTGCGCCCGGATACTTTTTGGATTTCGTGGGCAGGGAGTCCAATCCGAACGAGGATACCCTCTTCGTATCTGGCCCCGAGACTGGCCGTATTAAGGACACGCCCCCAACTGCTCCGTTGAAGTACTATGAAAGCGCAAGTTGGATCGACATTGGAAGCCGGGCGGAGGCCGTTGGCCTGATTACGAAGCCGTTCTCAGCAGCGCCACAGCCCCTTGGATTTGGCAACGAATTGGCTGTTCAGTTTGATGAGGCGCCCAGCGAGTTTGCGGTGCTCACCAACACAGGTGTGCACATTATTCGACGAAGGCGATTCGTGGATATTTTTGCTTCGGCGATCAGGGGCGCCGTGGGGGATGAAGGCTATGAGCAGGTCTGCCGCCGGTTTATTCAGCTGTACGGTCGCGTTGAGACCGTTTCAACTGCCCTGGCTGTAGCCTGCGGTCATGGTGGCGACTCTCGACCAGGCGCAGCGCGTGCCATTGATCAGGCAACAGAGGACCGGGCGAGATCTGTCTTTGTTGACTTTGGTGGACAGCCTACCATTACTGAGACTGACGGCACATCTCTGACCACCGACTCTGTCAGACTCTCTTCCCGACACGACGCCCTGGCACTGTATCTCTCCCGCTTGATACGCCAGCTCTGGAAGGCCGTTGTCATCACTCCCGGCACTTCTGCTACCGGCGGCATTACCATCAGCTCTACTATCCCTCTCCCCAAGTTGAGCGCTGTCCAGGAGAACCTCGAGCGACTTCGACGATTCCTTGATTCCAACCGGGGTCTCATTCAAGGCTTGTCAGGCCCGTCCGACCTGCAGCATGTCTCCAGCCGTCAAGAAGAAGTTGCCCTGCAGGCTGAGCACCAGGCCCTGCACGCTCTGCAGAAGCTGATGGAGAGCATCTCTGAGGGTATCTCTTTCGTGCTGATGCTGTTCGACGAGCGAGTTGCCGATATCTACACCCGCCTTGACGCGACAGCTCAACAACAGCTCAAGGACCTCACCTATGAGAAGCTTTTCTCGCAAACTGACGGCAAGGACCTCGCCAAGCTTCTGGTTAAGGCTATTGTCAACCGCAACATCGAGAGCGGCTCGAACGTTGAAACTGTCGCCGACGCCCTGCGAAGGAGATGCGGTAGCTTCTGTAGTCCAGATGATGTTGTCATCTTCAAGGCGCAAGAACAGCTCAAGCGAGCTTCTGACCAACCTCCGAACACAAACCAGTCTCGAAGCCTTCTTCACGAAAGCTTGAGGCTCTTTGAGAGGGTGGCCGGCAGCCTGACCTTTGCCAATCTTCAGACCGCGGTCACACAGTACATCAAGCTCAAGTATTACGCCGGGGCGATCCAGCTGTGCCTGGTTGTGGCCCGAGAGAAGGACAGAGGTAACACGGCTCTGTCATGGGTTAACGATGGAAAGCCGACGGGAGACCCTCGAGCTGATGCCTTCAACGACCGCAAGCGCTGCTACGATATGATTCACGACGTCCTGAGTCACCTGGACGCTGCTTCAAGCAGCGAGCCCGAGATGGTTGATGGCAGGCTGACATTGATCGCCACGAAGCGACTTGAGGCCTACGACGTGGTGAATGGGTCTGATGACGAGGTGTTCCACTTTGACCTCTATGAGTGGTACATTCAACAAGGCTGGACCGACCGTATCCTGGCCATCGATTCGCCTCACGTTATCACCTTCCTCCAGCGTCTTGCTGGAACTAATGTTGAGCATGCCGATCTGCTCTGCCGATTCTACACGAACCGTAGCAGGTTCTTTGATGCCGCCGAGGTTCAGGCTGAGCTCGCCAACTCTGATTTCCCCATTGGCATCAAGGATCGTATCCGACTGCTCAGTCTGGCCAAGGCCAACGCTAACGTCGCTACTACCGGCGTTAGCCGACAACAACAGCAGCTGCTCAACCATAGCGTGACCGAGTTGCTGGAGATTGCGCATATTCAGGATGACCTGCTCGAGCGCCTGAAGGCGGATGAGAGAATCGATGACGAGCGGAAACTGGAGATTGAGGATGCTCTGAAGGGCAAGATTCAAGGACTCTCTGAGGTGAGTTATTCTGGAACCCTGGCGGGCGAGATGTATTCGCTAACATACTGCAGTTGTTCAACGACTATGCCGACCAGGCCGGTTACTATGATCTTTGCCTCCTTATCTACCATGTTGCCGACTACCGCAACCACATGACCATCTCGGGTACCTGGAGCAACCTGATTCAGCAGACACACGACGAGGTCATGTCACGCCTCGAGAACTCGGAGCCTGGAATGCCCTCGCCTCCCATGCCTTACGAGTCTGTGACCAGCAAGATCCAGAACATTGCTCACCGCACCTCTCTCGACAGCTTCATCTTCCCCATCCAAGACCTTCTCCCCGAACTCTGCCGCTACGCAGTGGCACACCAACAAGATGCTACGATTGGTGCTGATCCTAGTTGGCCTGTCCAATTATTCCTCACCTTGGGCGTGTCTCACGACATGATTGTTCGGGTTCTGGAGGTCGTCTTCGATAGCCAGGACTATGGCTTTAGCGGATCAGTTCGCAACCGTATGATCGAGTTGATTGTTTACGTGGTCAACGACTGGCTCGCCGAGGTACGCCGACGAGGAGGTGCAGGCAAGGGTGGCGCCATTGGCCAGTCGGTTGCGGATCTCCTCAAACGATGTGACGATGCGCTGCCGCCGCCTGGGCATGGTAACAATGCTGGCGGAGCAGACCTCGCCGACGTCAGGCGTGTGCTCAAGGCTCTCAAGAGAGAGGTGGATGGACTGTCGCAACGGGTGCCGACTGGAAGCCTCAGGTTTGCATAGAGGGTGAGGTGCTGGCGGAGATGGAAAACACGAGAAGGAGGGCGACGAGTATCATAGAGCCATAGGATTGATTGGAGCTTGAGTAGTTGTGGCTGCGGCATGTTTCTTTGTTAAAGGGATGATGGATATGCTATAGGCGCCAATTGGCATGAGGGTGCGTTGTACAGGTTCAAAGGTCTATTGTAATTATAAACCAAGGCGGGGGCTTTACGAAGCCTGCCTCGGAAAAGAATGGAATAAATGCCCCAGAGATGACTCAAAGTCAGAGCCCTGCTGCAGAGGAGAGACTCTGTAAGAATAACCTGATGCAAGGTGATATCTCAGCAAGGCGAACACATGGCAAGTTTGCCTCTCGCCCTACAACAGCGCATTGACCGAAAGCAGAGGCGTGCGGCTGACATGCAGGCTCTGCACCTTTGACAGGATCTGCTACGGTTCCCGCGGGGACCATGTATCATGAGGCCCCCCGGTTGACGTGGGGGAAGCTTGGGTGTCTCTGGTGGTGAGGCTTGCATGAGTTCGCCTCACTTTGTGCAAGTAGGCGAACCGACGAGTGCCACGGCTGTGAGACGAGGCCTCACAATTGTAGACGCTGGGAATGAGGGGTTGTTTATAGACAAGTGTGTAGCCTGGTGGCGAGTTTTGGAGGTATAAGTTGAGTGATTGTCGCCGTGATGGGATACTGCTTTCGACATCAATATTCACAATCACAACTACAACCGTACACAACCAATCCAAACTCCCGCAACTGGACATGTTTGAGATGATATTTACAAACGAAAACCGATAATGCAGGGACTCGACAATGTCTGCCCTCCCATTAGTTCCTTTCTCTACCCGATTTCGACAATCATGTTTCCTACGTATCTTTGAGGGAGCCGGCCTCCTCAATCAATAATCGAGACTCTTTCAACGAGTTACATCGATGATGCATGCGCATCAAATTACGTTGACCGCGCTTCACTGCGCGAGTCTTTTACCCAGCGATCGCTACGAGCACATCACCACAAGCACATGGGCTACGAGTACACTCCTTCCTCTGAGCACATGGCTGCGAGCTCATAATGGGCATCGCTGGGGCCCACGTTTTCCTCCCAGCTTCTCCAAACCGACAATTACACCATCTTGTGAAGCTGGTAGACCATACCGACAGGAACAGCGACGATTGGTATGGCGAGATGATTTATATAGTTATCCAATAGCCGGGCGGCGAGGATACCTGACGATGCGAACCTCACCTCAACGAGGACCAAGGCATCGGCTTGCACCACTATAGAGAAAGAGGGTTTTTGTATTCGCTCTTTTTTGGATTAGAAGGTGTTTACTGGACCCGTTTAGAAGGTGATAGAGGGTTAGAAGGGGGTGTTGGATGTGTGGCTGGCTTGATTGTCTTGCGAGTTTGGGTGGGTAGCTTGTTGGGTTATAGACGCTTGCTTTGGTTAGTTTCACTTTCCTTGTATAATTGCATGCTTGAATGTGTAATGTCACTTTCTTTCAGTTAGGTTGAAGTGTGGATGTGTGGATGTGGTGATGTTTGATACCCTTGTGTTGAGAGTCCAAGTCTAGACGGCGACATGCCTCTCCCATCAAAACCTACATAATCGATGTGACTGAAGCAAGCCATAGGATAAATTGGATCATAACTGCGCATACTATGAGCTACTCCGAGGGCCTTGTTGAACACTCCGAGATAGTCTCCGTACAGCGGTGACTTTTCGGATACTTCTCTCAAGGTGCCTATATATCCGTGTCCCAGAACCCAGACTCCGACCAACACGGATAAATCTCTCGATGATAAAGAACGTGGTCTCATTTGCAAGAGCAGCTACAAGATCTTTCAACATGTCCAGCACAGAGGCAGCCACCGCCATGAAGACGCTCGCAGAGCTGTACAACAGTCCGGAAAAGGGAATCATGGAGGAACAGATGCTCTACGTCTCGCGGCACATGATGCCCAAGCTTATCGCACCTCTACCTCGACAAATGTGTATCACGGACAAGACTTTGACGCCAGTGGCATTTTTCGACAGTGCTTGTGGCAGTGGTGTGTTGACCCATGAGATCCAGCAGATACTGCCCAAGGATGTGCTTGAGAAGAGCACGTTTTTGTCTGCAGACAATGCAGAGGGCATGGTGAATCTCTCAAAGAAGAGAGTTGGGTTGGAGGGATGGGTGAACACAGAGGTCAAGAAGTTGGATGCGACGGTAAGCCTCTTGAAGCAGTTCTGGAGTTGTCGGACACTAACAAATGACAGAACACTGGCCTTCCAGGAAACAGCTTTACCCATGTGGGACTTGGCCTGGCACTTCATATCATCCCGGATCCCGATGCTGTGCTGGCTGGTGAGTCAAGTATCCCAAACTCTTGAGAATGTTCTGACGATTACTAGACGCCAAGCTCATCCTCAAGCCGGGCGGCATCTTTGGCGCCACGACATTTCACAAGAGCAACGTCTTCTGGCAACCAGACGTGAGATCCGCATTTGAGTCATTCCCCTTTGAAGCACCCTTCCTCAAAGAAGTGAAGATGCAGATGCACAACCAGGGCGACTGGACAGACCCAGAGTGGATTGAGGGACACCTAAAGAGCCAAGGGTTTGTTGACGTTCAGGTGACGACTAACCCGGGGCGCTACCACATCAAGAACGCCGAAGAGTTTGTGATTTCGTTTGGGATGATGATTGCGTGGTTGATGAATGCGGCGTGGAGTGAGGAGACGAGGAGGGAGCATCCCGTGGAGGAGGTTAGGGAGCTGTTGAGGAAGCATTTGGAGGAGAAGTATGGGGGGAAGGGGTGGGATGTTGAGTGGAAGGTTATCTGCACGACGGGAAAGGTTGAGTGAATCTGACTGCTAACAGGAGGAACTGAGATATGAGAGCTGGCTTGTTTGGGGTCCAGCCTGAGGCATAATGGGGAAGGGTGGTGACATCTGCAACCTGTTGGAGATGCACGGTTTGCACAATGCTTTGTTACCTACGCCCGCCCAGCATTAACCATGGCACTAGGCAGAAGCTTCCAGGGCTATTTAAAGAGCTTCTTAGAAGTATGAAACACCGAACGAATCTTATTGGCTTGCAAGTCTCGAGTGATCTGGCCGCCGGCCTTGAAGTGCTGGAGCCGAGTGTCATGACACCTGTCACTCGCTGAGGAAGGCGGGGTGAAGGCCCCCCTGTTTATCATGAAATGTCAAAAATTCTTCTCTGTACGGTACTTTTGGAACCTTGACGCCAGAAACTGGGAGTGATCCTCCCCGTGTTGAGGGTAGGGGTGACCAAACGAGGTGGAACATGGCATTCACAAACTTGATGCAATGATGGAGCTGCACTTTTTCGGTATGACGAGATACTTCCATGACACTTGAGAGCCATCGACTACTTATCGGTTGGTCTTTTTCATCCCTGAAAACGGCAACAAACTTACGTTGGACAGTGTCAAACTCCTCAAAGCGACCCCTTCTCATCTCACTGACACTCTAACTAGCAAACGAATAGGGCACGGATCGCATCTATGAAAGCAGGACTCTAGCCAAGTCCAAAACGAGAAAACAAAAATTTATGCTTCGTCAACGGGATCGTTGAGTGGGTGAGCTGGAACGGAAACGGCCCGCCCCCGGGCGTTGCGATGATGTATAAGTGAGACGGCGCTCTCGGAAACGGCTATGCAGCTATCACCGCGACTGTCTGCCTACAAACAGCAACAGTATCTCGTTCATAGACGCCTAGATGGGAGCACATCATTGTCAGCGGCATGTCCTTGGTTTATACTATTTTTATCCTCAATCGCAAATTGCGGTGCGAGTCATAACACGTCGCTAAAGAGCGATTAACACGACAGAGTGGGAGTATATACAAAGGGCCATCTCATAGAGGTGCCAACGAGTACCATCCAGAGCAACTAGATAAGGGGAAAGCTAAGCTGGATTTTTTCTCGACAATAGAATTATATGTTTTAATTCTCAAGATATAAACTCAACGGCCTGGGTCATGCATGCCTATGTCTCTAGCCTGACTGTTTGAAGGCTGGTGGTGGTGTCGACTGGCTCTTGGTGTAGGTACTGAAGGTTCAAATTGACTTGATGTCGGATTGAGCCCCCAAGACAACTTACCTTGGCGCATGTAATGAATCAAAAAAGGTGCAAGATATGAAACAAACTGCCCAGAAGAACCAATTTACCATTCTTTAATATCAGCATTCGTCACACGCTGCCCTACATCTCCAACATTCCCGTCTCCCTGGGTTAAGCATCCACGTGATCCCGCCGTCGGCATTCGAACCAGGGTGGCATCTCCACATCGTTCAACTGAGCTCGAGCTTGGCAACGGAAGAAAGCACACACTCTCTTAACGGCCATGTCATGATCCTGATTGCCCCGGCGCTTCAAGCTGTCAAGTCGAAACCTCTTGCGCCGCTTCTCCCAACATGTTTGCCGCCTCGACTTGGGCCGTCGTCCTCGGCGCATTGTCACCGCTGGTCGCTGCCGCTCATGAAGAAGGGCTTCCGTCTTATCTCTATGGCGCTCCGATTCCTGTCGAGTGCATGAGTCGTAGCTGGTACGTTGCTGTCACTGTCAAATGCCCTACTATCCGCTAACTTTGTTCCAAGGGAAACGGGCGAACACCTCGAAAATGAAAAGCACGAAATCGAATGGATCCCCTTCCCCGTGTGCAACGAGACCGGCCGCCCCCTCGAGTTCAACTACGGCACCGAAGGCGAGACCAACTGCACCATCCCCATCGTCGACGACCCCTTCTTCCACCTCCTCGAGTTCTACATCCACTCGGACGCGCCCCTGTCGTGTCGTCTCCCCTCGCGCCCGGCCCCCGAGGTCGAGGTCGTCGGCGAGAAGCTGCCCGAGAGGCAGTTCATCCCTCTCGTCTTTGCCCTCGCTGGGACGCTTCAGCTGAGCCACATGCACGTCAGCACACACATGAACGTATTGCTGCACAGCACGCCCAAGCACCACCTGCACCCCCACGACAGCGGCGTGCTCGACTCGGCCATCGCATACAGCACGAGTCCCCTGAGCCATCTGCAGGGCTCGTTCACGCGGAAGCTCGTTATCGGCGACCCTCTGCCTCTGAGTTTGTCAGTGCGCTGGTTCCCTACACCCGCGCTGCCCAAGACCGAGGGGCGCGTTGAGTGGCAGGGCTTGGGTGGCCACATCTACGCCAGCACCGTCTTCTACAGCCTCGTGTCGTTTGGCGCCGGCGTGCTGGTCGCGGCCATGTACACACTGGGCGTCGTGCTGCCTAGGAGGCTCAAGGGGCGATCACTGGGCGGTGCGACCCCCCTGGGATACGGGATCAACGGCGTGGGCAACGGATGGGGATACTCGAAGCAGCAACACAAGAGAATAGACTAGAGCTTATTTTTCGTTGTTCACTCGTGCGTTTCTGGAGTCTTATGGACGGATCTTGGGAGTTGTTTGGGAACATGTGATACTTGTAATCTGAAAGCCTGATGATAATCCATATACGGCTTTGTACACTATCTTATTCCTGTTGCCTTTTCATCTACTGTGTTTTGGCCTTGGTGTCGGTGCTCACACGACGTAGTAGCCTTGTGTACATGTCAACGGCCATGACGCCGGCTTTCAAACATTAGTTTACGCACATCTTGAGTATGTCTGGAAACTTACGAATGATCAGAAAAGGAAGATAAGTCCCGTAGAGAAGGTTCGTCTTGTGCTCCTCCGAGATGAGCTCCGGGCCCATGGGGATCAACTCAGAAACACACGCTACAGTGCCCATACCGGTGAGACAGCCAAAAGCGAGACCAGCAAGCTCAGTCGAACCCGAGGACGGGCTCATGGAGGAGAGTTGGGAGACGATGTAGATGGCCAGGGGGCACTGGACGAGCAGCTCGAGCCAGAGGAAGCCATGGAACCAGTCACCGACGAACTTGTCCCCGAAGAAGGGGTCACCCGAGACGGTGAGGTAGGTGTCGCGGATGATGGTGAGGAAGTGGAAGGGTGCTGAGGGGTTGCCGTAGAGGGAGTCTGGGTAGAGGGGAGTGAAGTCGAGGACTGGAGATGTTAGTATTGGGCACTGAGTTGTTGTGAGGGCCCTGTTGTGAACAGAGCCAGAGCAACTCATGAATACACAAAGTGCAATGGAGGAGTTGCCACAACAGAACCGCTACATACCAAACATGCCAAAGAGCTGCACCGAGATGATGGCCAAATAGACCCAGTCGCGAATTGGTTTCTGAGCCATTATGTCGTCTTGATATCTGATCAATGGGCACTCAATTGGAGGTTGAAGGACTGTGAATAGTGGCTTCTGTTGCTTTTTTGTTGAGTGATCAACTAGCAGATGAGGGGCCCGGCGCCGGGAAATGAAACTCGGTGAGGCTGACCCGCCAACGGGGCCGGGGGATATCGGCGCCGGAATTACTTCTTTTGGTCAGGTTGCATGCATGTAAGAAGATGATTGTTTGTTGCACAGAATTATTTGAAGGTGTTTCTTTTTTCTTGAGCCGAGTTGTATTCAATGGCCTGAAGTGATGAAAAGTGGTGATGAAAAGGTAGGGCTGGCTGCTCATGGCCCAACGCCCGTCTATGGATATCGCAATAACCCAGGCATAACCCCAATTAATATACAAATAAACCTGACCTGCAAGTCTTCAATTCTAATGCGCCGGTGCAACACTCGCAAGCGGCGTGTCCAGAGCATCGGCATCGTATCCCGTCATTAAATCTGCCCAAAAGTCATCGTCAAACTGGAAATTGGCTGCCCAGTCTGGAGTCGGCTCTACCACGCTCGGTGGCTGCGCCAGCGCCGCACATGGAGTTTCTACGTGTTGTTGCTGCTGCTGCTGCTGCTGTTCCTCCTGCGGTATCTTGGACGTGTACCATTGTCGAATCCATCGTACTTTGAAGCTGCATTTGAGAAACACGCTGCTACCGTCTTCCATGACCCGGCGTCTTCGATCGAGTCGCAGTGCTTCTTTGTCTGCCAGCTCAAACTGATCGCTCAAACGCTTGAGTATATCCTGAAAGTTGAGGCGTCGCCGAGCAAGTCTGGTATCCCAGTTTGGAGAGTTTTCCGAGAGGATGAGGCGCGAGGCCGTGACGGTCGCAAAGGCGAGGACGCAGTTGACCGTCACGGGCAGGGTGGATATTTGAGCCGCCGGGATGGCAAGTTGCTGCTGGAACGAGTCTGATATTGCTTCGAGACACTTCCACATGTATTCGGGGTGCTGGAGAGGTTCTGAGAGGGTCCCATCTGAGGTGTTGAGGGGGGCTGCGCGCATGAGGATGGTGGGCTCGTACAGGCGGACGAGCAGGGTGTAGTAGTGAGCCCAGAAGGCATCTTTTATACTGTTAGTAGGTGTAAATATTGGGGTTTGTGTGCACATACGGTTTTGCTTGACCGTGTCCGGCTGGAACTTGGAGAGACGCTCCAGCTCGCGATAGACGTTATTCATGGTCATGGCGACATGACCTCTAAAGGTCGGAGGAGTAGAATCCAAGTAGTCAACGGCAGGTATGACGCTGAAGCCACGCTCAGCGAGGTGCTGCATCCTGACGAGCGCCACGAGGTACAGGTCCGACTCGTACTCACGTGCCTCGTTGAGATTGTCGCAGCATTGTGATAGATGGTTGCTCCACGGCACGATGGTGTTTTTCTTGAAGAAGGAGCTCAGCCTGGATTGGTTAGCCTTGATTGACAGGAGGGGAGTATCGCGACTTGCATGCTTGAGAAGTAGTACATCCCAAGGACTGCTCTCTTGTCCTGTGACGATTGATCCGTCTTGAGCTTGGAGCAGGGCTTCCCCATCGAGTTCCATGCATCTCCCAGTAAGCTACGCGGAGCACCGAGGATGGATCCTGCAGGTCGGTCTAGTCTTAGGTCAATTACGAGACCGATGGCCAACTGGATAATGTTGGTGACCTGGAGTTCTCCGTAAAAGTGAAAGTCGTTCCTAAAAGACTCTGTTAGTATTCTACCACACTTTGACAATGACCCACTTACCAGGCTAGGTAGACTAGTATCGCCTGGAGGATATCTAGTGACTTTTCCTGGTTGATGACTAGATGCTCGGCGAGGTACTTGCGGAACCAGGCCTTGAAGTCCATCTGCACCTTCTCTTTGAGCGGCGAGACAGCAGCCAGGATAGTCCAGAACAAGAACCGCGACTCGGCATAAAACTCATGGGACGCCAGCGAATCCGGCATGGGCACAAAGGGGAACTGCGGGACATAGTCTCGGCGATAAACCTCTAACCGTTTCGTCGCCTCGTCATGGGTGATGCGGAACCCTGGGAATAGCTCCAGGTCTGCATAGTCATCGTCGGGACGTCCGACGATGTGCGTCGGGAGGGGATCAGAAGCGAGGGGAGCTGTCTGAATGTCCTCAGGGATTGGATGCTGCTGCACTGGCACATCTTGGGGGCTCTCTGGTGTCAAGGGGGAGAGGCCTTTCTGAGCAGCGAGAAGAGAGACGATGCCGTCAATCTTTTTCTCCAGCTGCGCTACCCTTCTGTATGAGAGTGTCAGTAAGGTGAATCAATATGAGTGAGATTTACACACGTTGACTTTCCCCGCTTCTTCCTTTGTGTGGTTTCTGGTATTCGACATTCCAGCTTCATTCGAGAGCATCTGCAACGATGAGTATTTGTTCTTTTTCGTAACAGGTATTTCTCACCTTGAACAGCTGTTCTCTGATCTTCCAGCACCTGAATTAGGCCACTGACACTTCATCTTTAGTCGGGCGCAGTTGACGCACGCCCTTGTCTTGGTGCACGCCTGTTGTTCTGGTGCTCCGGACCGGGCGCTTTCGCCGCTCCGACTGACGAGGCAGTCCTCCATGGCAACACATACAGATAAGAATACAACGAAGAGTGAGTCGACGCCAAGAAGTTCGGAAAGTTTAAACAAAGGGAGTACAATTTACGAAAAATAATTAACCGAGGGATCTACGGAGGTTGAACAAAGTCGCGAGGTCCGGAGGTAAGGGGATGTTCAAGGTGATAAACCCGGGGGTCGGACGTCTTTATAAGGACCGGATTGCACAGATTCAGTGTGAGAGCTGACGACTGGACCCAGTTTTTCTGCTGACAGCTCGGGCACCGGGCGTTAAAATAATGTCCGGTGTCCGACTTCCTTTGCCTATCCTATGCTTTAAGACAAATCCTCTCTCCTGGCGTTTAAAGCTTCGATAAAAGACTCTATTAAGTCGTTAGAAACTATCTTCCCATAACCAAAGTATAAAATCTTACCTCCGAGCTTCCAACGAGTACTAAACGACCCAAGAGTACTTCGCAGCTCCTTCAATTGCTCATCCGCAAGGCCGTCCACATACAGAAGACGTACGAGGTGCAGCGGGAGCATTGGGGGAGGAGCCTATCACATCGCTGCTTCTGGCGCCTGCAGTTGAAGCAGGATCCTGGAGCCAGTTGATTTGAGGAATGCATGGCGTAGAGCAGAAGATGAAGAGTTGTAGTCAGTGTGCTTGACTTACAATTTGAACAAGGGTCGGCCGTGGGTGGATGACTTTCTTTGAGGAGGACCTGTCAAACTTTCAACTACGCCTGCATCAGGAATAGCTTCAGATGAATCCGAGCTAGCAGGGGTCGGTCGATGCCTGGCACACGGAGCGGGTGGGTCCAGGTAGCTACCCTATAGCCGCACACGCACGTGAAAGTTGGCGTGTTTTCGGTTGGGATTTGATGCTGCCATGTATTGATAGCCGTGTTTTTGGATATTGTGGACGATGGAGTCTGAGAGACATCATAGCGATTAACAAAAATGAATTAGAATGATAATGATATGGGGTATTGGGCTGCTTCCAGCTGACCGGAGGCAGATGATGTCTATGCTTTCTGATTTCGTCGTGGTCTGCAAATTGAGTTTCCAAAGGCTTCCAAGTGCTTGGTAGGATGTTTTATGTAAATATTCCGAGTGCTGAGTAAATGCAGCAAGTTGGGCGCATGTTTTACATGCACATATGAAGTCATCCCTGCTGGACAAGGGTCAGGCAGCTTTCGCCGGTGCCGGATGGGTGGGGCCGGGTGGCCGGGTGGCCGCCGTAGGGGCGAGCAGGGGTTGTCCGTAGCGTGCGACGTCGAGTGTGCGTATTATGGAAATAGCCATGGAGTCAAACTCAATATACACGAACCTCCTGTCCTCCAGAGGACGGATTATGTATAAATAAGATGGTCTGGTCGTCTCTGAAAAGACGTCTCTATAGCAGCAAGCAAGCAAAACATCCATCTCAGCATTCACAACCCTCTTCTCGATCAGTGTACTTTCTATCAAGTCACAATGGCTACTCCTACCACCACCAGAGCTTGGTCTGTCCGCGAAATCGACCCCAACAGCTTCGATGGATTGGAGTTGAAGGAGAGCGTTTCGCTTCCCAAGCTGGGCGACCATGATGTATTGGTTCAGATTGAGGCGGTCTCCCTCAACTATAGAGAGCTTGCCATCCCAAGGGTAGGATCAATAACGCGTTGAGCTAGAAAAGCGTTTGATAATTTGATGTAGGGCCTCTATCCTTTCGCAATGAGCCTGCCTGTTGTCCCTGGCTCGGATTCCTCCGGCATTGCCGTGGCGGTTGGCCCCAAGGTCACCAGTATCTCCAAGGGCGACAGAGTGTGCACACTCTTCAACGAACTTCACCAGTCTGGTGAAATCACTCCCGAAGGAGTAGGAAGTGGCCTTGGAGGTGTCGTCGACGGCACACTGCGCAACTACGGTGTCTTCCCCGAGCACGGTCTTGTTCAGGCACCACGCTCCCTGAATGCCATTGAAGCTAGCACCTTGACCTGTGCCCCTCTGACGGCATGGAACGCCCTGTATGGACTGCAGTCCAAGGCTGTCAGGGCTGGTGACTGGGTTCTGACCCAAGGTACCGGCGGTGTGAGCCTCGCGGCCATCCAGTTTGCCGTCGCTGCTGGCGCCACCGTTGTGGCCACCACATCTTCAAACGACAAGGTCGGCGCCCTCAAGAAGCTGGGAGCTTCTCACGTCATCAACTACCGCGAGACGCCCAACTGGGGCGAGGCCGCGCGGGCGCTGACACCCAAGGGCCTGGGCTTTGACCACATCCTCGAGATTGGCGGCGCAGCCAGCATTGCGCAGTCGCTCAAGGGCATCAAGCTCGGCGGCGTCATCACCATCATCGGGTTCCTCACGTCGTCGGACAAGCAGCCGCCGTTGATGGATGCTCTCAACCATCTGTGCATTGTCCGTGGTATCTTTGTCGGATCCAAGGTGCAGTTTGAGGAGATGAACCGTGCCATTGACTCGATCAAGATGCGGCCGGTGGTCGATGCTAAGATCTTTTCTTTTGAGCAGGTCAAGGAGGCCTACCAGTATCAATGGGATAGGAAGAACTTTGGAAAGGTTGTCGTACAGGTTGGAAACTGAGGGCTTCTGTGCAAGTCACAGCTAGCACCACTGGCATTCAACTCCAAACTAGTCACATATACCTAGATTGAATATCAACTATCACGTAAAGAATGTAACTGATGCAAGGGGTGACCTATTCCGAAAGTGATAAGTGAAGAGGCCTCACTTGGTGCAATCATCATAAAGTTCCTAAAAGAAAGGTATCAATTTGAGACTATCTAAGTGTTGGGCCCAAGTTGAGTCCGGGCATTGTTATCTCAATATTGACAGAGAAAGAGGTTGAGCTCCAGCCTGTCATCTCAACCAAGTCGTTTTGGGAGTCAGTATCTGGTAATCGGATGTTTTTTTGACAAAGGAAACTTAGAACCTGCCGAGCCATGTCTTTGCGGTTCTCAAAAAAGTTATCATCGGAATAGCCTCGTCTTCGTCGGCGGTAAACTCACCTTGTCCTGCTGGTGGTGTCTTGTAGACACTCGTGTTTAGGCCGTTGAGGGTTTGTGCGTCTCGGTTCCGGTTCTCATTGTTGGCTTGACTATGGAGGCCAAGTGTTGCTGGAGGATTGTCATCGTCTGCTCAACAGTTAACAAATGCATCCTCGCGCCGTCCAAGGTTTACTTTCCCCTGCCCATCTCCTCGCTGCAGTCTTCGTCCTCAGGACTGCCAGTCTCAGGGTCGGATGAAGACGCGGCCGGGGCGTCAGAAGGGGGAGAGTCCTTGATCGACTCACCTGTCGTCTCGGCCGTGGCATTGGCGTCGTCTTGACCATACTGTTCCTGCTTGTTAGCCGCAGCCCGGAACTTCTTGGTGGACTTACGAACCTTTGCTTCATCCTCGAGGTCGTCGGCGGAAGCGACCTGGGCAAGTTCAGAGAAGTTGCGGGCGGTTCGGCGACGGAGGCGTCGCTGCTCGCGGCGGCTGAGAGGTTCGGGCTCTGCGGCCGCCTCGGGAGTGTTGTCATAGAGAGGGAGGTTGGAATTCTCCCGGGTGGGACGAATCTCCTTCTGCCAAGACATGGCGGAGGAAGTTTTTGGTGTTGCTGTGGGTGTGGTGGTGAGTACTGTGGCGAGTGCTGTGGTGAATGGTTTCGTCGCGAGTGTTGTCGGGAGCGTTGTTGTCGGAGATGATGAGTTGAGAGAAAGTAGCAGATGAAAGGGCGGTCGGCCGTATTTATAGTCGCAGGGGTTGAGGACTTGTTCATACGTCCTAGCTTTGTTTCAAGATGAGGTGTAGTTGTTTAGTTGTCAACCACTGTGCTGGCCCTGTGCTCTATAATTCACCTGGGCCGATGTGAAGAGCAGTTTTGAATAGTTGTGAACAGCCAGTGTGGAAGATTCGAGAAAATAATTGCTGCCTGGGATTGATACACTTAAGGAAGGAAAAATGGAGAGAGGAGTGTTTGATAGTTGTACGGCAAGTTGCCGATTTGTTTGCTGGCATCTGTCATGTGTGCGTGCTCATCACGGGATTGTCTGCAGGCACCCGATGATTTCAGGACCAAGCCATCCATATTGGACCCGAGTACATGGCTACTGAGCGAACTGTGAAAGGGGTAATCATACTTTATGCTGCCAGAGGGATGAATCTTACGAGTCGCTGGCATAAGAAGCACGCTTGGTGTAGAGTTATGCTGTTGTCACGTTCTAACGCCAAGGGACTTGGGATCTATACTTGGATGTTTCATCGGGATTTGTTTTATTTCATCATAAACCCCAAAATCCAAGATAAAAATCAAGGAAAAATATAGGCTATCTAACACGGTTACCCTCCTACTTAGACTTTATCAAGTCTGCGCTATCTATTCGTTATTAGTAAACTTGATTCTCATCCTAACCTTAGGCATGCCGCGACTTTCCATCCAATCGCCAAGTTGGTATGTCAAATGTCTACTGCTTTGTTGGGCGCAGATTTTTGGGACGAGCTCAAGGACAACCAAACCGTTGCTGTCTAAAAATAGACCCAGATGCCTAGATAATTATCGATCTGGTTATTGCAATTGGCCATATGGGACGCAGATGCCGCAGCCTGACGCGCCAAGACGCAATAACAAAACAGTGCGGCTGAAGAAAGAGCTTATTAATTATACGTCTCGATTCCCAGCCTGATTTTTTTTCTCTTTCCTTCTGCTTTTATTTTTCTTCCTGTTCTTCGGTTTCTCTCCTACCTCCATTGCTGCTACCTGAGTTTGGTCCGCAATGGCTTCCTGTACTCCATCCGACTCTGCAGACCCTGATGTCGCTGGAATTGGTGTAAGATAGCCATGGCTGCTGTTAGTGGAGGCAAAAAAGAAATGCAACGTACTGACATTATGAATACAGGTGCTAATCTCGTTTGCTGCCTCGTCGTTTTTCACCACCCTGGCAATCCTCGTCGCCTACTTTGGCCAAGCGCTCCGACCCGATCGATACAGCCAACTTGACAAGGCCATCATTGCTGGGCTTGGCCGCCGTTCAAAGGTTAGCAAGGAGATCCGAAAGCGGCGCATCGCAGCTTTTGAGTCCTTCATCAAAGCCCTTTCCGACCAACAACTATTCACCAGTCTGGCACTCACGGTAGCGATATACCTGCTTCGATATGGCGTGAACGGGCTTGATGCTCAAGTGTCTGCATACTCGTACTGTTTGGCAGTCAACATCGCACTCCTTTCTTGCGTCGTTCACCTATCTGCCATGACTATTCTACGAGATCATCTTGAAAAGTTCAAGCGGCTTCTGATTGTACGGATCTTGATCATGTTTATTACCATCGGCTGCCTGCTACCGCAACTGGTCCTGACGCAGCTTATTGATTCAAGCCTGACATTGCGATGCGCCCTCGACCCAGATAAGACAGATTTATACCTTGTCTGGAGGGACGATGATGATTATTACAGCAACACGATATTTTTCGCCACATTATCGATAATGTGGATTATTGTCTGGAGCTATTTTTACAGGCTGCTTGAACTCCTCTCACCGTTATTTAGAGAGTCACCCGAGAGATTTTCCGCCGCTGCCTTGCACCGGATTTTTCAGTGGCCATCGACCGATAAACAAGAAAGATTTAACCAAGAAGCAGCCGCATACATTGAAGGACAAGGTTTAGAAGTGCCAACATATAGACCGGTGGCGGTGTATGGAAGAGTACTGCGTGTCGTCATTTTCGAGGTTCGCCGGTCATTTATCGCTGAAATCATTTGGCTATTATTCTACACCACCTTTGCGTTGTGTCAGATACTATTCTTCTTCTTCTGGGGCCTAGAGCATGGTGAATCACCTGTAAGCTTCTCTTTGGGGTTTGGTCAGATTCTACCACTGGTGCTTCTTGGGCTCCCAGTTCTTTCGGCTCTCGAACTATACTCAGGTGAGACCCGGCGGGGCCGCCTTTATATGGACGCCTCTTGACTGATATGATCTAAAGAATGGAAAAGCCACAATGTGGAAGACGAACAAGCCGTTGAACTCCAAGATACAAGGGGTCGCGCCAACCCGCTGCAGCATCTTGTCACCAATTCAAACAATTCCCTCACCCACACCCAGGGCCGCCATTTGAGTCTGTACAGCCTATACCTTGAACACCACACTAAGACCACAGGCACTTTCACGGCGCTGCTTGTCATAGTTTATATGGCGCTGGTGATTCTTGGTGGAATTGTGCTTTCTGGGGCTATCTGGAGCGCTGCCACGAAGTCAGACGACCTGTACTATCTTGGATACTCTTTTACTATACTCTTCTTTAGCGGACAGGTACTGACATTTACGTTTTCTTTGGTAACAACGCAAGTCTGATTGTGCAGAGGCGGTTCGAGCGGCCGGCTAGTATTGGTGCTTTAAATGGCAAATAGACTTGTCATTTACGGTTCGAGTTGAAGAGGAATTAGCCAAGAGCCTAGCCAAGAGTATATCCTTCGACATGAACTGGCAGTTCTTGTTTGTATATTTGTTGTTTAGGGCGGCCGGAGTGGAGAGACTTCGAGGTATCCATTGCAATAAACCTACCGTCTGATGAGGATTTGGCTTTGACAAGAACGGAAACTACCGAGATAATGGGCACCAACACAAGACGTCACATATGGAGTCACGCTAGTCAATATGCACCTCAAGGATTGATTACCGGCCCTGAATTGTACGTATTGTGGAGGACCGACGACCAAGGATCAGAGACGTCGTGTAGCTGTGGCAGGATCCTTGTGTCGTGAGGATGACTGTATCGCGATCACAATATCTCATTCACAGAGGATCTAACCCAGCGAGCGACAAGAAGCATTCTACAAGTGTCCGAAAGGCAAAAAGCGACAGGACAGAAGAAATTGCGAAACTACACAACCTCTACAGGCAGACGAATCCATCAGCGAGCATTCGAGCAAACTTGCATGTGCCACGAGTCCAGGTCCTCCCGGTTCTTCTCGCTGACTGTCCCATCCTCAAAATTTCTCTTCAGACTCTGCACCTGCCTCTGAAGGCAGTACAAGTTGTAGTCAAGGAAAAGGCGCCAGGAGAGAGGCTGCAGGAGCCATACGACGCCAACGATGGCGCAGCTTCGCGAGATATCTGCAACAACCAAGTTGGGAGCTATTTTTGCTGAAACAAGGCATGCGGCTGTCCTACCTAGCGTGAGCCGGGTCAAACGGTTGATTGATGGAGGGGCCACGCATACCACAGGACCTAGAAGGGCGGGAGTAATGGCTCCAAGGGCCTAGGAAGCAGCCTGGCAATCTCCAGAGCCTCATCCATGGCACGGAGGTCGCCGACCGTTATGTCTCTGAGAACCCTGAGTGTCATCCTGGTTGGCCTGTAACCGTACCTTTCGTACCTTGACGGCGAAGAAGTTGTTATTGCCGTCGCCGTTGTTGTTCGGAACCGCCTAAACATGAGAGAGAGGAACTGAACAAGTTTGTTGCCCTGAGATGTAGCAGAGCTGGAAGACGAAGCCCCCTCGATTTCACGCAGGGCATCCAGATAATTCGCCAGACCCCTCTTTGCCCGGATGGAATGGGCGAAGAAGAGGGTCCACACACGATAGGAGTCGATGAAGATGGGCTCTTGCTCGTGTTCGGGGGGTGATGCTGTTGGAATTGTCGACGTATCGGTCGGCCTCCCCGGCGAAGGCAGGGTCTTGCTCGGGCTGGGGGAGAAGGTCTTGTTCCATCTTGCCTCTGATCTGGCGGGGAAATGTTTCTGGTGAATAGAGACGAAGGCGGCTGTCTTGAGCGAGAGGGTTGGAGAGGGGAAGTTCAGAGTCCCTGAATACGAGAGCCCAGCTTTTTTCTTTGTTTGCTCTCCCATCCGGCAAGCAGACATCTGCCACGCGCGTCTCAGCCACCACAATAATTCATTAGATAATAAGCACGGTCCTATTTGATGAGTAAGGGCTCTACCCAATGATTTCGAATGACAGCAATTGCCTGGTTCTGGTTTGTAACTTGTCTCGTCCACCACCGTTCGAACAGAGTCATGGACTTGCAGCAATGACAGTCTATCCCATGACTTGAAGCTCAGCACGCTCAGTTGTGGAGGCCAGAGTCGGCGCTAGAGAATCAGTATCTATTGTTGCCATGTTTTGGCTAGTTTCATCATGCGGTAGTTGAGGATGCCGATCCGGGGGTGACATGTCCGGCGCTCTGCAGCTGGCAGGAGCTCAGTTCTAGAAACGGAAATACATTTTGGCGTGCTTGTGTTTCGTCTCCGAGTTCTCTGGTCGTTTGCATGCGTGTGGTGAAACATCGGGTGAGGCATCGCCTAGCCCTGGAAGCCCAGTGTCGTCGTGCGCCGACCTCGCTCTCTTAGACGGGTCGCCGCCGGACGCTGCTGGGGATCCGGGTAGCTCGATCAAGTTGCCTGCTGTGTCGTTTGGCCTCAGGCTCTGGAGTAGAGGGATATCCGTTCGAGCAGCAAATGGCGATGGTTTCTCGGAGCTGCTTACAGACGGTGACTCTAGCAATGGTGCTTTTGCTGCCATGTTCTCAATGCAACACATCTGGTAGTGGTGCCGCAGGGCAGCACGATCTACGTTGACGGGCACCCGAGCAGTCTTTCCATGATAGTCGAGCAGAACATCATATGGCACAAACGCACGTATGAGTAGCGTATCGGGGTGGATAGAGAAGAGGCGGGCATCAAATAGCTCGTGTAGGTGACTCAATAGAAGAATACCGTTGTCAGCAGACCATGTGCGCTGCCACGCCTCTTGGAGACGATCCGGGCTGTACAAAGTGCTAGTATCACTAGCCAGGTCGCCAGCACCGTCAGGATCAGGGTACACGTGATAGTGCTGCTGCGGGATGATATGGCACGCTTGCAAAGAGGGCCCAACAGCAGGTGTGCTACACCAGGATCTCCCTCTGGCTATCACTGCGCACTGCTTACCGGCGATAAGACAGTTTGAGTAGAACGAGGCGATGGTCTGGCGGGCTTGGTCAGCCGCAACGGCCATCTCTGGCGGCGCAACCATTGCGTCGATGTCTTCTTCATCGTTGGGGTCTTGGCGACTGGGAGAGGTAGTTGCTGACGCGGAGCGCTTCGGCGATGCTCTACGAGGCTATACCATCCGCCGAAGGGGGAATCGAGTGATGCGCGGGTCGACCGAGGGCTTTTTGGGGGGGAGGTATCGTAGATCTATTCGACGACGGGGCCGTAATATGTGTCTTGCGCAGCCAGCTGTGATTTGTCAGCCTGCTTACTGGAGAACCGGAGGTATTGCGCAGAGATAGACCTTGGAGATGGGCTGCTAGTGAAGCAGAGTCTACCATGGCACAAGGCCTGTGGTAAACAAGATGATACCATGCGATGGTCTGGTCGCCCGCGATCCAAGATTCTGATTGAGGTGGTGGTGGAACGACCTGGTCAAGATTTGTATCGCCGATTAAGGCCAATACTGGGGGATCAAGAGCTGTGGAAGGTGGGTTGACAAAGCCTGAGAAGCCAAAGGCTAGAGACGGGCCCGCAGTGTGTCCAACAACCAAGT
>SSHR01002734.1:0-14243 GCA_006518225.1 Fusarium neocosmosporiellum
GGATGTTGGTCTTGGCCGAGGCGGTGGGAGCGACGTTGCAATTCTGAGCCCGAAGAGTCAGAGGCGTGGCCATGGCAGAGGCCAGGGAAACAGAAAGGAGAGCGACGGAGGTCTTCATTGTGATGGTTTTGAGGAAATGTGGTTGACTTGAACGAAAGTTGATGAGAGTAAAAGAGTGTGGTTGGGAGGTGGAAGTAAGCGAGTGTATTGAAGCGATTGAAAGATGATGAACTGAGTGAAGAAGGTTTCTAGACTGGCATTGAGGTGATATTTATCCTCAAGAGCCATGCTCTGACGTTCGTCTTGGATGACTAGTGAACTTGGCTTCAAACATACGGTGACGCGTCGTGGAGACTCTCCACCCAGGCGCAGCCGCGAGCAAGCCGCTATTCCGAAGTCTACAACAGAGAATCGTAAGCTCCTTTGGAAGAAGCATTAATGGATTGCTTGAAAGTGGCGTCAGCGGGGGGTTCTTCGTGATGTGGGAGCAAGATGGCTTGTTAGTAGCTATCACGTCGATTCTGGACCTGTAGAACGATCACAGGCGAGCCTGTAGGAAGCATCCGATTCCAAACTATTGAATCGTCCTTTGCAAAAGTTCCGGCCTCGATCACCGGGGGTAAGTCGCGGTACACCGACAGTCCCGCCCGAGAGTCGTCATCAACCGTACGAGGAATCAGTGTTGTGAAAATTAAACGGGGCATTGAGAGTAGACGATGATTGCATCTATCTCAGAATCTTGAGTTTCGAGGTACAAGTTGGTGATTACTCAACATACCGACTTTACTGAGCTATTAAATTCACTACAATGGCAGGAGAAATGCCTGGGCCATGCCAACTTGTGCATTATACGATGAAATAGACCAAAAGCATCCAATTTACGAATAAGATCGAACATGATAAGCATCCAATCGATGAATAAGGACAATAATTATTAAAGAAAAAATCGGAATTCCCCGTGAGCTCTCTCCTTACGTCTAAGCCATGGTGTGTCCTGGCGCGTAGTTAACTACACGCCCCTGAAATGATGATGCCTCGGATGATTTTCAATCAGAAAAATCAAGCCCGTGCCTTCTCCTTCGTCAGTACCGCCTCTCCAGTCTGCGTGCATAACTCACCGCACTCTCTACCACACCAAATCAAGCCCAGTTGGGTCGTCTGAGATTTCGCCTTGTTCTTCGAGTAGATGCGGAGCCGTAGGTGCAGGCTTCTCCGTGATGACCGAGTAGATGATGACAAAAGGGATAATGCAAGCTGCCATGATTTGACACACCATTGGGATATTATCCCAAGCGATGAGTTGACCGAAAATGTGATTCTTATCCACCGGTGATCCCATTTCAGACATGGTCGTTCGATATTTGCTGAGGACGGTAATTTCCTTTTGGTGAAATGAGATGGGAGAGAGTCGGTGTCTTGGTGATGGCTGGTTGTTATGGCCTCCTGTTCGATTGCTGTGTTCACACGCAGCACCGTAACGACTGTTTATGAATGACAATTGTTATCTTCAAGAAAAGGGAGTTGTAGCTTCAATCTCTCGTCACATTGACCTGAAATGTTGTGTGAGTCTGGAAGTACGTGGAAAACCAGCATTTTGTAACTGAGAGTACGCGTACACTCATAACAGCTCGGGGAGAGAAAAAGGGGCGCCTCAAAATGTCGCGTCACAGGAGGTACGGCAACTCGCAGCTCTCACAGGATACCCTCAACATGGAATCAGGCTGTGTGGAAAGAGCCGAGAAACTAATAATCGGTTGTAGAAACGATTCATCATTCGTTGATAGAGCTACTTTGTCGTGGCTGTCGTCCTACCGCCACGTCAGAGAGCGGTTGGGAAACTCTAAGCCGCAGACTAGCGTTAACAAGAATGTCATCGTGGCACAAGGGTCTCTCCACTGTAGTGAGCCTTGCTTGCTTTGGTCCAGAAAACACAGCTAGGGCTCGAAACACAATACTCCTGATTGGCTATCTTGGTTTCTATGGGGGAGGTGTCGCCGGACTGTGCATGAAGCTATCTGAAAGATGGAGGCGTAGCGTTGAATCAATGTTCCGGCGCCAAGCATGCGGGAGCGGGAAGTGGGAGAATTAGGCTAAACCAAAACGAAACGAGTTCTTACCGCGTTGGTGATGGACTGTTTTCACGACCCGATCTTCGGAGCACAAGGGGTGGACATGGGTGAGGCTTCATGATTGAGGATAATCACATAGCAGCTTACTTCAACCAGAAGCTGGAATATTGTTAGGAAAAATTTCATGCCGTGTCGTGGAGTTCCGGCTCCAGTTGTTTGATTGTAGATATTGCCATCAGAGAGCTTTTGATACCCGCCCATGTCCTGGACTCTGCATTCTCCATGGACAGATAATTCCAGTGAAAGGATCCAGACAGCTAGGTCTTTTTACCCTACACATCAGGAAAAGGAGCCAGACTCGGCCCCTTAGGTCCTATCATAGTCAGCTCCCTCATATTAGGGTACATTGTCATGTTACACCCCCTGTGAAGGTAAGATGAACCCGACCTATACGCAGTAATGCTCGCACCGATGCTTGAACGCGGCAGTAGCCGGCGTGAATCTTGCCTAAGCATTCGGAACCCTGCAGATTAATGTTTCGAGATGAACTTCGGTCTATGAGGAGCCAAAGCGCCCAAGTGACCCGGAAGTGCGGGAGTATCCCCATTGTCCGTGCCGCCGAAGAACCCCGTTCGGCTGTTTATACCCGCCACGTCGTTTCAAAGACATGGGGCTTCATTGAAATCCGAACTTATCAGTGGGTCAATCTGTGGGCCGTCGATGACGTTGGTGATTCCGCGGCCAGGTCTCGAACGGTCTCTTGAGCCCACAACTTGGACATCGCCAAGCGCCGATTGGCGCATGTCCTTGACCTCATGTTTCGATTTGCGCCTTAGTTTTCTCAGGTGCAATGGACAATTCTACAGCTGCATGTCAACACTCGAATAATGTTTATGAAATTGAAGTGTAATGTGCTATTTTTACTATGTACTTGCAGCGCTCGAGATCCCTATAATGCACCCTGATGATTTTTCCGACCCTAAGCCTAGATCATCAGACATGCGACTCTATCTGCCCAGGAAATATTCTTAGAGAGAGCTGGTGTAACAGGACTTGATTGAGAGTACATGGATCACATTGAAGCTAAGATCTTGTTCTCGAGGAAATATACCGCCTTGTAAACGTGTTGAAAGAGAGTAACCGTGACTTAACGCGGCACCCTCTGCAATGCATTACGGAATGCAAGAAGGAAAAAGTATACATACATACCCCCTTCTCATATTTAAGCGCATTTGACAAATGATAGTCGTTACTATCTTGACACATCCCTCATTGGTTGCGGTTTGGCACATGCATACCGGCTTCAAGGGGCAAAAGAGAACACGGTGTATGGAACGCCTTGTTTGCTGCTTTCGTCACAAACTGGGGGCAGGAGCTGGCTTCATAACAGGCAAAAAGAAAATAAGAACCAAGCTATCAATGCCTGGATTATGCAATGCCACGTCAAGGGATTGAACCTTGGACCTTATCATGTCCGTTGTACTAGGAGTACTAGTGATACGCTCTACCACTGAGCCAACGCGGCTTATTATGACTAATCAGAAAGCTATGCTGCTCAAGTCCTGCTCCGGTGCTCGAGCTGGCGAACTGACTTCCTCCAAAAGCTACCCCTGACTCACATCTCTTCGTTCAATAGCTGAGCAATGGGGCTTGAGTCGAATATACGGTGGCTGTAGGACTCGGGTGCGAGGGAGTTTGTCAGCACCAGATATCTTGATGGCAACGACAATGTAGCAGAAGATGTGAAGTCGAGTTAACAAACTGGGGCAAAATGCCCTCCTGTTTCTTGGGTTGTAGTGATGGTCTGGGAACCTTCCAAGATCATCGCGCAATTCCCAATAGGACCATTCATATTTTTAACCATGTATCTTATCTGACACGCCTTAATCTAGAACGGTGTAGGGAATGTGCTCGCGGTTGGATAACGATGTTGGGAGATGGCGTGCGCACGCGTTACGATGTCATCAATTCACCCGACCGACTCCAAATGCAGGTAGACCTCTTGTAGATCATTGAGCAAAGGCAAATGGGCAAAGTAGAGGATTTCTTTATCCAGACGCTAAAATTGTGTGACCGCACCCTTCTTGTCTGCTGCATTTCCGCTTCAACCCCATAGGTCTGGATGAGGATGTCATGAATACTCCGCAAACTGACGTGATAGCTATAGTAGAACGTGATTCCGGGGAAACATTAAGAACGAAAGTACTAATATGCCTCGCATCCCACTGAATACCGGGCTTTAGACGCTGATCATTCATACTCTATTCTTTTAGTTTCAGCTGCAATGTCTACTACCACCACTCAGACCTCAGGCTCGACCACCACGGTCAAGTTGGCTTTTGACACTACCCTTCACAATCAAGTGAGACCACTGCAACTCATGGCTGCCTCTGTTTCACTAACTCGAAGCAAGTACAAATATGGCGCTTATCTCCCTGTGTATGATGAGACAACCACATTTCCACCACTCCAGCCATTTGAGTTCAACGACCGTGGACTGGTTGCGAACAAGGCCAAATCCAATCTCTTCCCGGAAAACAACTCCGACGTCCAGGTTTCCAAGATAACACCCGTTATCGGGACTGAGATCCGTGGGCTCCAGCTTTCTCAGTTGAATGACCTGCAAAAAGACGAGCTGGCCCTTTTGATTGCCGAGCGCGGTGTCGTTGTTTTCCGTAACCAGGATTTCAAGGACATCGGCATTCAGAAGCAAAAGGAGTTTGGTCGCTACTTTGGCCCACTTCATATCCATGTGAGAGATACCAGGCCCATGCCTTTTCATGCCTTGAGGTCGAGATGGCTAACGAAAGGTGTTTCATAGCCAACTGGAGCGCACATCAAGGACCATCTGGAGTTTCACAACATCTATCTTGGTCCAGACAACGAGTACCGGAATGAGAGCAAGCTCGACAAACTGTCCACCATAGGCTATCACTCTGATGTGTCATACGAGCACCAACCACCAGGTATCACCATCCTCACTTTGCTGTCGGTACCTCCTTCGGGTGGAGACACGATTTGGGCAAGCCAAACCGCTGCGTATGCTAGACTTAGCACCCCAATCAAGACTCTTCTGGAGGGTCTACGGGCCGAACATAGTGGATATCCGCAGGCAGAAAAGGCGCGTCGAGATGGTCGACATGTTCGACGGCAGCCTGTGAAGAGTGAGCATCCTATTGTCAGGATCCATCCGGTAAGACCACCTACGAAATGTAAATGTTTCGCCAATGTATTGAACAATGATTAGGCTACTGGACAGAAGGCATTGTTTATCCAGCCGGGGTTTACCAAGCGTATCATCGGACTCAAACAAGAAGAATCTGATGGGTTGCTCAAGATTCTCTTCAAGGTGCGTCGTCATGCCTCCGAACTTCTGCAAGGTAAGAGCTGAGCGAATTCTCCCAAATAGCATATTGCGCAAGGGCAGGACTTCCAGGCCCGGGTGAGATGGGAGGAAGGGACCGTTGCACTCTGGGACAACAGAGTTACTGCTCACACCGCTGTCAACGACTACAATGTGCATAATCCACAGGAAGGACTGCGCCATGGATTCCGAATCACTACATTGGCCGACAAGCCCATTGGTGTCAATGGGTTAGAGAGCGTTTGGTAGTATCTTTCGTATTTAGGAAACTGATGGCATTAACACACATTCTATTGGGACTACCCCTATTGGATACGGAGTGCCTGGCGCAGTGGCAATCAACGCAATTTTAGCACAAAGCCAAGATGTACTTGGTGACGGGTTAACAATGAGTTTCGTTTTCTCTGCCTGCAACTACTGTCATGTAATCGGGAAGCAGGGAGTCTCCAGGTTCTACGTGGGAGCGCAAGGGGCTTCGCACCGCTGTCCCGTACGTAGGGACTCTGCTCAACTCAGCCAGTTCGATGGATTCATCGATCATCTCAGAAGAGATATATGCTGGTACATCAGCAGCACTGGGCTGTGACGCTGAGGCGCTAGAGTTGGCCCGTTGGTCCGCCCGAGTGCAAGTACCTGATATAAGTCGCTGTAGCGCGTTCGCACGAGGCGACGAGGACGTTGGAATACTCGAATCTAGTTGAGATGTAATATGTTGCCAGCCACCTCTATGGTCAAATACTTGGTCGAGCACATGCTCTCCATACTCTGGCGGTACATCAATCTCGGGCATTAAGCCTAGTGGCCCTGTCATGTGGTTGGCAATAGTACCTTCTTCGTCTGGAGGCATATTTGGAGAGATGAAAACGTGGACTGGCAGAGCCATATCGAGCTTCAAATGTTAGTGGGCATCTTTTCAATGGCTTCAGGCAGTACTCACTTTAGACATATGTCCATCCAAGTTTCGCAGCGGGATAAACACCTTCACCTTGTGCTTAACCTTAATGCCTTGTACCTCCAAGTCTTGGATGCAGTCGCAAAGCCTCTTTGGGATATCAAGGGTCCTCGCCATGACCCAACCTTCCTCTCCGGTCTCCTCAATGCAGTCTTGCCAGTCTTGATCAGTTGCGTCAAACTCCCAGCGCTTGACGATACGCTGGACCTGGTGATCTCTTGAATAAATCCGGTGCCTGCTTTGAGCTGAGAACTCACAAAGTTCCCACAGAGTCACTTCAATGCGTCCCAACACGAGACCTTTGGCAAGAGGTGTAAATCGCATGTCCAGAGTGGTTGAGCCACCAAGTACTATAGCCTTTGTAGGTATAGTCACTGAGTAGTCAATCTTGTCAACCCAGAGATTTTCGATCCTCATCGTATGCACGAACTCTAGAGCGGTGAGAGGTAGAGTGCGGATTATGCGGACTCGTTTTCGAGCATGTTGTTGGCGCACTAGTTTGCTTCGGTTCATTGTAACCTCGAGGCTATAAATGATGCTTGCTTCAGGAATCCCCTCCACCGTCTCGGCAGTGCCACTCGGGATGACATACTCAAACGGCCATTCGTAGTTTCCAGCTGGCAATGTCGTATTCTTGTCATCTGCCCTCACAAATGGAGGCCATTTGTGCATGAGTATGACATTGCTATGAGCTATGCCCGGGTCCGACGTCCACCTCGTCATGGTTAGCTAAATTTGCCTGTGCAGTTGCTCAAGCTCGAGACTTGACATATTAGCTCCGGATCACGTACGACTGGCGAAGAGTGCCGCCGAAACAAAGCTGAATTGTTTCGACTCTCAGTGGTGATGTTAAGCAGAGCACCACGGCCCCTTTCAAGATCTGGTCGGTGGATTCATCCTGATCGCCCCGAAAAACAATGACGTCTCTTTCTAGTCTAGAAATCTGATTGTTAGCATCATTTCTCGCCTGACGTTAAAACTGAGACTCTGGCTAATTACGAACCGGATTTCGAAAAGGGAACATGTGCAGGCCGATTCACGGTTCAAGGGTGAGCTGAAATGTTGACCACCGAAAATGCGTGCGGTGGATGGTTGCATTCTGCTAATAGCCCAGATAAAGAGCAATGTAAGCCTTTATCGGATATCTCGGACTTGAAGGTTGTGCAGAAGAAAAGGAAGAGGCCGGGAGCTTCGGAACAGAAATGCCTGGAAGTCAGACGGATATAAGGGACAACGGACAACGGACAACAGAGCGAGACTCCGTTGGACCTGCATGACCTGGCGTGATTGAGGCGCCGGATCCTTGGCCTGTCAATATCGCCGTCGGCAAAAGGTTCCGAGATGGTGACGTGTTGCCCCCGGCACATGCTGCTCCAAGTTACCCCGACGGGGTTTATCAATGCCGGTATTGACATGTGACGCTGTATCCACCGCGGCTTTTATTAGCCCGCGAGGCCGCTGAATCTTATGCCTGGTTACATTCTTAATTGAAGTCTTTTGTGTGGCATTGGTATTTAATGCCGGTATTCGGTGAAGAATGCGCTCTTTGGGGCTATGCCTAATGCCCTCTATCTCTCTGCGAGAAGGGAAGCTGGCATGTCGACACAACAGTAGAAGAGAAGTCGATCAGCAGTTAGAAGCCAACTTTTTTTTTTTTTTGGATTGAACGAGTTAATTTGTGTGGTCTCGAGTGCTCTTTCACCGAGGCTGCCAAAGTCTGGCCTGGGATAATACAGTACTGTCCCTTGCACTCGTGCTAACTGGACATAGCAGAATGAAGCATGTTGCTCCGGCAGCAGTGGATCTTTGCTTGTCTCAGATGCCGGTCAACTCGAGCTCAATAAGTTAAACGGACGCCATCTTTGTCACTTGTTGTCCTAGAGATCCAAGCCTCAACCCTTTCAGCCCCCCACATGATGGTGAATAGATTCCTGGCCATCTCATCAACCTCCACAGCCTTACCGGTGCGAAATAGGCTTTCACCATCCAAGCTACAAATAAAGAGTGGATCGGTATTTTGACACTTTTTTACCCAACTGGATGCAGATTTGGCCTCCCAGAGGGCTGCACGGGCTGTAAACTGGATACCACCCTGGCATTCTGCCCATGACTGCCGTATCGTGAGATAGACTCCTATCATCGAAGTTGTCAGAAGCCAGGTGCGCCGTATGCTCTCGGAGAGAACCCAGGATCGCCACAGCCGTGGCAAGGGATCACCGTCAAAGAATTCATCAGCGGCTGTAGCGCTGGTTGATGTCGAAAATTCGCTTTCAGGTCTTTGACAGATATCTGGGTCGCGGGGAGCAGCATCCCAGAGCTGCCGCGTCCACTGGAGGAGAGTCTGAACGCGTTTCTCGGCATTGGCTCGAGCCCTGATAGAAGGCGAAAAGAGGCCTAGGACTAGGTGGACAAACAAAGACTGTGTACGAGCTAGATGCTCTCGTGTGTCAAGGGTGCGAGATACGCCTATGTCCTGGCTGCTGCTTGGATAGGAATCCGGGTATGATTTGAGAAGCGATGCAACTTGAGATTCGAGGATTTCATCGATGGCGGCCTCGTTGGCTGGTGTTTTGGTGTTGTGTACTGAAATTGCGGTGAAGGCCCCTTGAATAGAGTCAGGGAAGCCTGTGTCAGCGTATAGTTGACGATGCATGAAGGGGCTGTGGCAATAGAGAACCCAGTCGGTGAACCATGTTTGTATTCCGCGTATATAGTTCATACAGACAGATGAAGAAAATGCCGGGACACTAAGCGAAAGATGGCGTATCGTCCAAGATTCAGGCGCAAGAAAGAACTTGATATTTTTGACTGGACTTGAGAGTGTCATAGTACTCGTGACTGTCTGGCACGCTGCCAAGTCCTGCGTTTCTGCTTGAGGTATTGAAGGACCATCAACACTTCCGGAGGGAGGATCCTGGTGTTCTTGTGATATAGAAGGCAACTGAAGGCCATGCGACAGAGGTAAGGGATCATGTGTCAAGGCGTTCCAGTCAATGAGACTTCGGGTCCACTGATCCAAGTCGATAAGATCGTCCGTCTCGTTCGAGAAGATAACTGTCGTGGAATCCAGTGCGCCGTTATTGATTGAGGATTGACAAGGGGCGTTGCTGCAGCCGTCCTCGAACGTATTTCCTCTCCTCCGCTTAGTGGGAGGGTAATGGCAGTCGATGTCCCGATCCTCACAGCGGCCGCACGTTGGCTGGACCTTATCACACCGTCGTTTTCCGCTTGTGCAGGCATAGCAAGCCTTCAACTTTCTAGTAGATCCCATAGTGTCTACTAGATTTGCGGAAACTGTGGGAGGCTCTGTTGAGTGGATGGAAGGGAACTTGTTAGAGTCCGAAGCCAAGACGAGATGCAATGTCTGGTTCGTGATGTGCATTTGTCAGCCCGCTGTCTGGCGGGTTTTGTGCGGAAATGTTGCGGAAAGCTTGCGGGAGTCTCCTTTGGATCCACCCAGTGACATCAAGATGGCCCGGCCCACCCCTCCAGTCATCGAACATCAGAGTGATGGGAGGATTTTGGGAAGTTGGAGCGAGATTCGTTATCGAGCGGAAATTTTGCGGGTTAGGTGTATCGTACAACGTAGGGATCAAAGGGAGCTAACAAACTAAGGATGCCAACGTTGAACACATCGGGACTGATGATGTCTTTATAAAAGCGCCTAATCTCGCTCACGCTCACATCTATCATCACCCTCACTATCACTTATCACCTATACCACAGAAAGCTACATCATGTCAACCTCCACAGACTCCTCGCGCAAGGCAAACCCATGGGACTCGGCTGATATTCCGAACAACCACTCCCTTACCTCCGTTGTCCACCGCGAATCTTATCCCTCTATCTCTCCAACTCGCCCGGAGCTTTCTCAGGCTGGCCGTACAGTTCTCGTCGCTGGTGGCTCTACTGGGATTGGCTTCAGCATCGCCGAATCTTTTGGTGCCGCTGGTGCAACACGCATCATCCTGACAGGTCGTCGCCAGGGTGCTTTGGATGAAGCCTTGGCCAAGATCAAGCAGGCGTTTCCTAACGTCAAGACTCTTGGTTTGGTCAGCGACTTTGGAGATGAAGCAGATGTGGAGAAGCTTTGGGGTCGTCTTCGACAAGACGGCATCTTTGTCGATATTTTGGTTCTGAACGCTGCCAAGATGTGGCTCCCTAACACTCTTCTGGGGCTGGGAAGCCAGACTGTGAAAGATGGATTTTCATTTAATGTGGTAACGCCATTCCTTTGGATTGAGTGGTTCTATAAGCAACGTGAGGCGCAGCCTTCAAGGAAGCTGGTGAGTGTTCATGCCCGCTCTGAAACCGCCCTATTCACCGGAGCTGAGAAGCCACATTGGCAACTCCAACATATTTATGGAATTTAATATGATTTAACTGCTCTCTAGATCTTGATCAACCTCACATCTGTGGTTGTGCATTCCCCGGACGTGGCTGGCCCTGTCCCCCTCTACTCCCTCACCAAGAGCGCCTCCACGGCAATGATGCAGAACATTGCGTATGCGATACCCGCCAAGGACATGCAAATCATTAGCATGAATCCAGGCATGCATTACACCGAGTCTTTCCAGCGCTTCACAGAGGCAGATAGTTTCCCTTGGGACGACCGTAAGTTGAGGATGGCAATGTTACGTTGTCCAAACCCAAGGTCATTTGGGCTAACAACTCGACTAGTCAAGCTTCCTGGTGACTTTACCGTGTGGGCGGCATCAGATGAAGCTGAATTCCTCCATGGACGTTTTGTATGGGCAAACTGGGACGTCGATGAGCTTCAAACTGGACCTTTGCGGGAGAGGATCGAGAATGACCCTAGCTTCCTGAAGATGACGGTCAAGGGCCTCTAGGCGGTGATCAGTCTTGGTACAATCCCGGTCAAACTAAGTATATGAGGAGAATATATCACCTGTGCCCATCGAATTTTATGATAGAATCTCCAAATTAGAGATTAGCAAACACCATGAAGCTGGGCTCTGCATTCGAGATCAAGTTCCTGTTGGCCAGTGGCTGGTGTAGCCACGCCCGTCTACTCTCATAGCGACCCCAGCACAACAACCTATCCAGTTGATGGGAAAATGGTGGTATGCTAGTAAACTAAACGCGAATAACCCACAGAGTATCCCACTTTGTTGCAGTTACAATACAAGACCTATAAGGACATGGCAAGGTGTATCGTGCTGTAGCTTGAATCACTCAGCTGGACCTGTCCCACTTCGAGGGGAGTAGGTAATGGGAAGTATTAGCGGACGTTTGAGATGCGGTGAGTCGCATTCTTGAAACTGGTGGACTTATAGGAATATCTTAATGGCACATGTTGAGGACTTGGGGTCACAGCCGGAATTATTTACGATCAATGGTGTTTGACCCATCACTGTGGTCCACCTTTCCTCGCAGAAGTGAAACTTTCCTTCACCATTCAATTGTTCGTGGAAGGTATCAAGTAGTTATTTAATAATATCTGGTAAACCCCAAGACGAATTATAGACCTCTAAGCTGAGCAGCTTCAGGCAGCACTCACTTCAACCCAACCCAAAGACATTCAAAATGTGGCTGATGACGATAAAGGTCACATACCATCTCCCTATCCATTATACCTGGGATGTGGACGTTAGGTAACTAAATACCCTTGGCGACCTGTCCGATGTTGACGACACCCAAAGCGCTGTCCAGCGAGTCAAAGTAGCCGTTACTGTTGACAGCCAGGTTTTTGTCAACAGCACCAATGTCAGCCCCGTTGAGGAGCTCTCCGACGGCTTCAACAACAGCAACCAAAACACTCAGCGGGGCTCCCCCCTGAAGGCTTTCCGTGAGCTTCTGGGTCAAGGTGAAGTTGAGGGCATCCTCAATCTAGCTCCGCAGACAGATAGTTAGCCTGTGTATTGGCGACGAGAAGGTTTGCCCAAAAATACGGAATCTCGATCTTCTGTCAAAAGAAGAGGATATGGGAACGTACCTTTCCCAGAGAAGGACCAAGAACTTGGTTCAGCAGATCAATGATTGGAGCGTAGCTAAGCCCAGAGAGAAACGAAAGAGGATCGTTCGCTTGGGGGACGCGGGCCTCGATATCTGTAATAAAGATTCAAATTCAAAAGTCAGCAAATCCATTGCTACACATGTCTTCTGTCAGGTTGGACTGCGACGTACGAGAATGTCCAGCAATGGCGGTGCCCGCCAGAACAGCAAGGACCAGAGCGGAAGGGTTGAATCGCATTTTGGGAGTGACTAAAAGAGACGAGGTAATAGACGATATTGCTCTCAATATTTGAGCTTTGCTTTCATGGCGTTTGTTGTCCTTTTTATAATGCACATTACTCCCCTGTCTTGCGAGACTCAATGAAAGCTGTGCGCTCACCCTGCAACAGATCGGCATGCTAGCCTCGTTCATATAGCTGAATGCTCGAATCTTCGTGTATTTTAATCTTGCGACGTGATTTTGGAGTCGATGGGCTCATAGTGTCCGAGACATGATGCCACAAGATCGACAGTGGTTTGGAGTTTGATCACTTCTATCGGCAAATGCTGGCTTGGATTTTTCCGAGACTGCCGGACAAAAGACACAAACTGAGTTAGGCACTACACCATAGAGGATGACGCAAATGCAAGGGTGCGAAGTTGAGGGCACTTTCTACGGCAACGACTGCACAACTCTCTAATGAGGATCGACAACGTCATTATTGAGCGTCTAAACATTGTTGTTAAATGTCGGTCAATGTTCAATTTTCAGCGTGGATGGCGTCATGCTATTACCGCCGCCTCTAGTTAAGCGAGTTGTCGCTCGCCTTATATGACAGCCTAGTGTAGATAGTGCACACCCGGCAATTGCATTGAGCTGTCCGGATGGCTTGGTGTTTCTCAACACAAGAAGGCGATATTAACTCCTTAAGTCGTGGCGCATATCCCAATATCACTTACCAGTGACATCAACGGAGCTAAGATGGCATCTTTAAAGTGACTGAGCCGCGCCTGCGGTAGATGGACGGCAGCTCTTATGTCGTACACATTTGGGACGGAGTGCCAATTAACACCTGAACATGAGGTACTCTGTGGCTCGCTTTTGGTGAGGCGCCACAATGATTTGGCGCCTTGATCTTCTGTAAGGCTCTTGTCGGTGGTTAACAAAGAGCCTAGTGCCCTATAGGGCATAAAGAAAGATACTTCAGACGAGATAGTCTTCCAGGAGAATTGACCTGTCGTCCACTATCACACTCTGGTGTGCCGCGTCTTGTTTCTAAATAATACGGCAGTGGGTAGGAGATGACTGGTTTGTCAGGTCACCTATGTTCAGCTTAAATGGCGCGTGAGGCGGCCAACGATAGCCACGATTTTTCAATGAGTGAATAGCAAAGATAGCCTACGAAGGGACACCTTGATGTGGAAGATGACTCTTGGAGTATTTTCAAAGTTCTTCTACTCGGAGTTATATTTCATGAACATTAGACCCAAGTTCTGATGGTGCTCATCGGAAGGATGGGGTTGAATTCAAAGTAACTACCATAGGCATGTGAATAAAACCTCTAACGCCTTGTATGCACTTGTCTTTAACTTTTAATGAATGGCCCTTTAGTATAAGCTACAGGTTTCGCGATAAAAAACCAGGACATTTTAATATTCAGTCATCCTACCCTGAACCGGGAGCGTGAACAGTTCGGAGGGACAACTTTAAGATAACGTATATGATAAGTGAGTGGGCTAGATAAGCGAGTGGGCTAAAAATCCCTTAATCTCTTTTCTTTTTAATTAATTAATTAATTCTTAACTACCTAAGATATCTTAATTAAATAAAAAGGTAAATATCCTTCTTACTTTTTAAGCCCTTTAAAATAACCTAAAATTAAGTATTTAAAAAGCTATAGGG
>SSHR01002736.1:0-12885 GCA_006518225.1 Fusarium neocosmosporiellum
CCCTTTCCGTTCTTCCCCGGTCACCACTACCAATGCAAGATAACGCATCACCCCGGGGAGAAAGGAGGGGGATGATGGGGCACACACACACGCGCGCTCACTCACATAATACAACCACACTACTGCTTGTACAAGCGGGCTTCCAAGGTCGTAGTGCTTCGATCTGGCCCCCTGTCTATGTTATTTGCATACCTACTCTTGATCCTTTCGCGTGTAACCCCAAAAAAGTTGGGCGGGTCTTTAGCCGCGGGTGACCGCATGAGAAAAGCTACTTCTTACTGTGTGTGTGTATGTTCTCTGTAGAGAGATGGGATGAATATGAGAGGCAAAAACAAGATGCGTTCTTTTTTTTTTTTTTCCCTTCTCGCACGTGTGATATGGATACAAACCCCGGTTTTTCCTCTTACATAGCTAGTTTTGACGCCAAGAAGCGATATTTATGCCAACTTGGCTTAACACTCATGCTATAAGACTCTCGTTTCTCCCTCCTTCAAGAATCTCCCCACCGCTGGCTGCTAGACAAAAATGTTCGAGGCATCGATCGTCTGTCCCCCCTCTTCTCGCCTCCCCCTCCATAGCATGGTAGCACAAATCTCGATTGCGCTACCCTGACACGGCAGGTTGCATCCGCGCGGTCCCGTCCTGTCACGGACACTGTTAGGATGGCGGCGTAAAGACGGTGAGAGGCAAACAAAAGCGAGAAGAATATAGAGAGAGAAACAGCTAGAGAGTGATGAGGGGACTGCTGGGTATTGTTTCAGGCGTGGTCATGCCGACAGGCGAGGTGCAGATGGACAAATGATGCTCTGACCGCCTGGAGACATCGAGACAGACTGAAAAAAGTCCACGAGACTAGGACGGAGACAATGCAGAGATGGTCTTGCCGTGGCCATTGGACCATGTTTGCTGCCGTGGATAGTCAGTCATGCCAGAGGCCACACGGATAGACACAGACACGGGTGACACCACGACGAGTCATGGGCAACGAACGAAACGAACGAGAATAGGGGAAAAGAGGCATTTTCTCGCCAAAACAGACCATGACAGGGCCTTTCCAGATATCCATGGATGGATTAGTCGGCGTCTTTTCGTTGTTGTGCCTGCTATCCGCTAACCAAAGGCTTTGCTTTCTGCTCTGCTCTTCCCCTGACTTTTGTGTGGGTTTTCGTCTGTTGCTGTTGCATCCCATGACACCAGAATACACAACCGCTGTTCTCAGTATCAAATTTTATTACACTACGCGTAAGCTTTTTCAACTACCAGTAAGCTGGTCTCAGTCCTGCAAAGTTGGACAAGGCTGCTGCATTCGAGTGTTCATCACCCTCCTTCTTGCGCTGTCCGCTCAACTATACATCTCGTCAGTATTCACTCAGCATGATCAGTTGGATGCGCCATGACTAACCTCGAGCTGCACGCCCTTGTGAATGTGCACCAGCCAGTCCACGTAGCTCTGTGCCTCGTTGTTCCGATCCTCCACAAGCATACGGGCAAAGTCAAACTCGGCTCCGTCGATGCCCTGTCGCGCCAGCTGAATCGTCAAGCCCTTGGAACCGCGCATTGTGCGGAGGAACTCGATGATGTTGCGCACCTGCGCGTTGAGATGCGTCTCGAGCACTGGCAGAGCCGACGTGTACGGGTCAAGGCTCTTGAGAGAATCCTTGTCCTCGCCAAAGAGATCAGCGATCAAGTTGGGCGAGGTTTGTGCATGAAGCCAGAGGAGGCACTGCTGGCCGTTGTCGACCAGGTACACACCACCAGGCTCGACGCGTGAGAAGGACGTGCGGATCGAAGGTGGCACCTTCAGATGGCCCGTCTCAGGGTCGGCAAAGCCCTCTTCAGGCTGAAGGTTGTGAATGGGGATCATGCGGGGGTAGAGATACAGGCTCAGCTCCAGAGCACCCATTGACCGGAGCATCCGGAGTTCGTGTACTCTGCGGTCGGAGTTCTCGACGCCGCCCTTGAAGGCACGGCATTTGAGGAGACCGAGCAGGTACATGCAGAACTCTTTCAATCGCTCCGGCATGACAAGCTGGCCAGGCGGGTGTTGCTGTGCTGCATGCTTCCTGTAGCAGGCAAGAACATCAATCGCCTTCTCTCCCAGCCAGTATCGGATATCCTTAAGGTTGCTAGAAGTCGTCGCCAACTTGGTGCTAGCCTCCTTGGCCAGTATCGAGATGACGGCGTCTTGGTCCACGAACTTGAGGCACTCACGGATGCCCTGCTCACGCGCACCAGACTCCTTAGAAGTTTCCGTCACGCTGGCAATGACATTGGAGCACCGCACGCGGCGCTGACCCGAGGCAGTGGTGTAGAGGAGAGCTGACTGGAAGTGGGCATCAAGCTTGGCATCCAACTTGCCGTCGTAGCTGAATGTGACACCCATCGCCTTGTCTGCATCGATGACACCAATCTCGAGGTCCGCGCCAAACGTGTGCTGAATAAAGTTGCCATGGTAGGCAGAGACCTGGAGTCCGTTGGAGCAACGGACCTTCATGAGAGCTTGGAAACCAGTCTCTCGTGTCACTGCGTGAGTAATCTCGAGAGACAGCTTTCGGCTATCTCGTGCGGCGATGAAATTAGGGTAGTAGAACGTTTCGCCACCAGTCGTAGAAGCAACATGGCCTAGGAATATGGTCAGCTCTTTTTGTCCAATTTCTTAAAAGGCTGGCTTACCAATTGTAGCAATGTCGAGGTAACCGCCTGAAGGAGCAGCTAGGAAGAAGTCGGCACCAACGCCAGCAGCTGCCATCTTCTCGGCCACCTTCTTCCACGCTGGGTGCTCGGTCGTATAGAGCTTCTTGTCGATCTCGCCGCCCGGATGGTTACCATTGTCGCGCATAAAGAGTCGTCCGGGGCCCCAAGTTGACAGGGCAGAGCACGATGCCACCACCTTGCCTCCCGTCTTCTCAAGAGCGGCGAGCGCCGAGTTGAGGGCAGCGAGGAGAGCAGGCTCAGGATTCTTAACGACCGAGAACATATCCGGCAAGCGCGTCAAAAGAGAAGTGATAACATCCTTGGATTCATATGGATCAACAAAGAGACCCTCGCTCAGAGGTACGAAGGGGTCCTCGAGATCAGGCATGATCATCATCTGAGCTTGGTCCAAGGCGGGCTGGTTGATGTTAGTACAGCTACCTCGGTATAATATCGATAAACTCACGTTGACGTTGTAGAAATGGATATCCTTGTCGTATGTTACAAAGCCAACCTTGGCTCCCTCAGGTATCCTCCGCTTTGCCTCTCCATTTTCATCCTTCTCCTGATCCTCGCCACCATACAGGGCAGCGAGAATTCCTTCGCAGAAGGCCTCCACATAGCCCTTGTTATAGGCCTCCTGTGTCACATCGATCAAGAACAGCCATCGCAGGCCGACTGGCTCCCGCGTCCAGTACTCCTTGGGCACCACAAACTCCACCGTTCCCCGGTGAAGCTCGGGTCGGCTATCTCGATCGACTCGCACGCCTTGAGGGCTAGTCGCGCAGAAGTACTCTGGCGGGGTGTCGTTGGGATACGAGCAAAGGTTGCAGACAAACTTGTTTCCACCCGAACGGAACATCATGAAGGGGTTCATATAAGCTCGGCATCGTCTGCATCGTGGAGGACCAGCTTCGCCAAAGTCGAGGATTGGAATCTCGGTTTCTCCAGGCTGGAGGGGAGCCAGCGGTTGAAGGAGTAATCCGAGGGTGAGGCCTGTGGCTTGAAGGGCTTCGGAGGTCGCAGGGATGTTGTTGAGTGTAAGTCGGGTGTATTTCGGAGAAGAGTTGCCCTGGTCATAGGCGACAAATGAGACGGTCGCAGGCGGAGGAACATGTCGTTCGAAGGTAGGATAGACGTTCTTCAGATAGTGTTGTTGAATGACATCTCGTGAAGCCGGCACGCTGGGCATGTCGTCGGGGGAGACCTTGGACCCGCTGGTCGAGACAGCTGCGGTGTCGACGAAACCCTCGCCGGCATTGGGAGAGATCGCCGGGACAGTAGGACTGAAAGCAGGATTCGGGGGAGCCCCGTACAAGTTTTGGCTCATCATCTGAGGTGTGCCCATGGGGCTTACACCTTGTCCGAAGCCAGGGGCGCCTGGGACGTTGCTGTCGAGGAACTGCGAAGCGGACGTTCCCTGCGCAGGCATGCCATTGAAGGCTTGCGAGGAGCCTGTGGCCTCAACAGTATGGTATGCATGCCGGTCCTTCTTCTTTCTTCGTGCTGTGTGGTGTCCATCTCCCAAGTTCATTCCTCCCAGTTGCGCGGCCAGCGTAGCATCTTGAGACGGGGGGGCTTGGCCTCCTGGAGGACCTTGAGCCTGAGGAGGACCGTAGCCGTATCCAGGAGCTGGGGCAGGTGATCCAGTCATCGGGGGAGGGACTTGTTGGCCTCCATAGTACGGCGGCGCTCCGCCATAGCCTGGCTGCGGTGTCACTTGTTGCTGGTAAGGGGACGGAGCGACAGGCGGCTGGAATTGTTGGGCAGCGGGTTGCGAGGTTCGATTAGGGTCATTTGGGTCGATGACCTCACCCTGACCAAGGGCGTGGTACTGGGAATAATCGGCCATGGTGACAGTGCAGTGTCGAGGTGGAATCGGAGAGAGGATCGAGGGCGTCTAGCTGTCTTTCGGACGAGCATGCACCCAGTAAAGGAGACGTGGGGCAGCAACGACGGACGGCACGAGCTCCGTAAGAGGGCAGAAAGAGAAAATCCGAGAAGTATTAGATGCAAAAAATGGCAAACATGATCCCGTGTTCGCGTCGAAGCTGGCGGAATTCGATCGCCGAAGAAATCAAGAGTAGAAACGAAGTGCAGCTGGTGATGATCTCCTGCCTCGCTGGCCTTTTCTGGCGTTGGTGTCGGTGTCCTTACGACCTTCTAGGAACGATCGCGTCCCGGGTCCCGCATTACTCTGATTGGTAAAGCGTTAGGTGTCAACAGACGATAAGCACTGTACTGTCGACTGTGTTCTATCCATGTGGTCATGTGATTGTTCACATGCGTCGCTAAATTGGACAACAGGTTTCAGGTTCACCGTTCCAGATGAGATTGATCGCCCTGACGGTTGTTAGCGAGTACGTAGAGATCATTGCATGGGTAGGTAGACGAGCGACAACAAAGCTTATCTTTATCGTATACCTATCAGGAAATTCGCATGTTTGGTGTCTTGTTGACCCTGGTAGGCAAATGTCATCCGTCCTGATGTCAGCGAACAGCCTGCCTCGGTAGAAGCTGAATCTATATCCATCCCCCATTTATACATGATCAAAGTATGCATGAAGTGGGCGATACAGCTTCACATGTTGTGTTATCATGGGAAAAGATAGAGTATCTCGGAACCTGGCCAATATGAGAGTGGCAGTGGTGCCTCGCTTCTCTCTGGACGTCGCGACAGGAATGCCACTGACTCAGCTACAGCTACAGACTTTAACCGAGCATCAGAAATGAGAAACCGGAATGATGAAGCATTACAAAGCTAGGCTGAAGCAGTGCCTGGTTGCTGGTAGTATGCAGTAAACTATCTCTTTGACTCAGAAAGCATGTGGATGGAGTAGGGTAGCAAGGCTGTCAGGACAAGGTTGCAGGTGAGCGCATGGAACAAAGACCGCCAGGCTGCAATAAGTGGTGGGCAAATGCGAAATCAATATAATAAATTGGAGTAAAACGTGTATGACTAGGTGTCTGGAGCGATTTTCAACCTGTTTTACTAGCCTGAAAGCCGTGCTGTTGGCTCACTCGCAGATCGCACGCTTCACAATGCCACGCTATGCCCCTCACCTGACGTAGCCACCCAGTCGGGTGAGAGTAGAATGGTGAATGTCCATATTGACAATAACGACACAAATTGCTATCAACAACAGAAGAAACTGGATATCCAGGCCATGCGACTGAGATATTCCCAAACTAGCCATGCTGGCGCATGTTAGTGTTGAATCGTGGACTAACCTGAACATGCGCACACGCGGCGCGTCTACTTTGCAACATTGTTGACGGGTTTGCGTGCTCATAGACGTGATAGATGCGCAATTTTGCGAAAGTAATGAAAAATAGAAAGACAGTTCAAGTAAACTTCATTCTCGCAGAGACATATGAAGTGGAGTTGCAGGTGGTGAGGGGAGCAATCTTCCGTCGTGGTTGTTTGACGCCTCCGACCGTGTAAGTCGTGATGCGACATCTCTGCGCTCTCAGGAGGCAACGAAGCGCCTCTGATTAACAAAAAAAATTGAAAAATGTCTTCAAGTTGCATCCGCGTAGTCCACGACTGCCAAACGAACTAAAATGAGTCAATGGCGTGATGTGCGGTGGGTTGGCGATCAGGCAGTCGTGGGATGCGGATAGCTTCAGGTGCCGGCGCGCGATGTCGCGATTCAACACAAAAAGTGACTTTGGACGATAAGGACGATATCACGGGCAAATCAACACGGGACAACCCGAAAACTTGAAAACAAACGTCGCTGAGTCCTCTGAAGACACTGACGAGCTCCTCAGGGAGACAGAAATGGCTGTACATGTCGCAATTCGGAATGCGACAACGAGCATGGCTCATTCAAACGTGCCGTGACGGCCAGTCGATGGCAGCCGTGCTTCAACTATCACGCGCAAGAAATCGGTGAATCCTCCCCCTCATTTCAGACGCAGAAACTCGCCGCAAAATCGCAAGAACACGACAAGAATGACTCATTTGGATCGTAAAGGAGGGTGCGCGAAGAAACGAGAGAATCGAGGGAAATGGATGCTCGGGGGCATGAGTTGCTCTCGCATTCTGCCAGACTCTAGATCACACAGAGGTACACCTCACCCGAGGTGATGTCTGGACCGACCAATCAAAAAATTGGTCACAGGCCCAGGCATTATTTTGGCATTTTTTGAGCGCCCCATTTTTTATATGGTGGCATATCGCGGTCTGAGGAGCTAGGGGCCTTCTTGGCATCGCCCACCTCGTGTGGCTGAAGCTCATTTGTGCAGGCGGTTGATGATGCATGAGAGTTGTGCCAAGACCCACAGACCAATCAGAGGGCTCGAAGCTCCCCTTGTGCAGGGCTTATGCACCTTGTGCAGAGACGGGTGCAAAGCGTGCATTGGCCTTTGGTGTGGCGCTAGATGCCCCTCCTCCCCATCGAGGAAGGTGGGTCTGTGGCAGGTGAGCACGGGCGGGTAGAGAGGTTGCAAAGTTGTAAGAGCAGAGAGCAGAAGTCTAGAGCCCAAGAAAGAGCTACTGATTGCGGTCCTGCCCCCGCCCAATATATAAACATGCCCCGTCCCCTCCACGCGCCCGACAAGATCGCTCTGCTCGTCTCTTGTTCTTCTGTTCATCATACGCATATCAAATCTCTCGCCGAGTCTTCCATCATCGTCGCCTCTCTGCCCATCTTCAGACGCATTATCTGCCTTCCTTCTTCAAGCAACACAACTTACAAACCTTCACCATGCCTCCCAAGACCGCCGCCGCGAAGAAGTCTGGCCACGCCAGCTACCAGGTGAGCCCATTTGCTTTCTGAGCGCGGTATTTTCTCTGGGATAGCTTGCTGACTTTTTTACTCAAGGACATGATCACTGATGCCATTGTCAACGTATGTGAATATTGAAATTCGTTGTCCCTCGGCGCGTCTCCCGTTGCGCGCCCACCACGTCGCTCGGTCGCGGCTTGAAGCCATCGCCATGCGCGCCCGACCGACCTTCTGTGCCGCACTCTTTGTCTTTCGCAATCCTCTTTTCTCTTACTGACTTGTCTTTTTTTCCCATTCAATAGCTCAAGGACCGAAAGGGCTCTAGGTGAGTTTTTATCTCTCTTCTCTTCACTGGCAATGCAATCCAGCTGTCGCCGCACCATCCTCTCTCCTCTCCCACACTCCGTCGCTGACTCTTCCCACAGCCGTCAGTCCCTCAAGAAGTATGTCAAGGCAAACAACACTCTCAATGTCACGGACAACATGTTCGACTCGCTCTTCAACAAGGCCCTGAAGGCTGGCGTTGACAAGGGCATCTTCGAGCAGCCCAAGGGTCCTTCTGGTGGCACCAAGCTCGCCAAGAAGCAGCCCGAGCCCAAGAAGGAGAAGAAGCCTGCCCCTGCTCCCAAGAAGGAGGCTGTCGAGAAGGCTCCTGCAAAGAAGCCCGCCGCCAAGAAGGCTGCTGCCCCCAAGAAGGCCGCCACTGAGAAGAAGCCCGCTGCTGAGAAGAAGGCTGCCGCTGAAAAGCCCGCTCCCGCAAAGAAGGCTGCTCCTAAGAAGGCTGCCGCCGCTGCCACTGAGAAGAAGGCTGCCGCTGAAAAGCCCGCTCCCGCAAAGAAGGCCGCCCCCAAGAAGGCTGCCGCTCCCAAGAAGGTGTGTTCCCTTGATGCAAATTGACTTCGTCCTGTGCTGACACGAACAAGGCCGAGAAGGCTGAGAAGGCCGCTGATGCCCCTCTCACCAAGACCAAGACTGGTCGCGTCACAAAGCCTGCCAAGGCCGCCCCCACAAAGAAGGCTGCCGTGTCGAAGAGAGCAGCAGCACCCAAGAAGGCTGGTGCCTCCAAGGCGTAGAAGCATGCCTCTGGCACCATTGATCTTTGTTAATGACGGCCATGGCGTTCACGGTTTTGTTTATGGTTCGGACAAGGAGAGTACGGTACTGGGTTTTTACTGAGTTTTGAACGAGAGCGCGGGTATGTTGATTGTTTGATTGCACACGTGCACAGAGACACCATTCACTCGCCTTTGAGTGTTTTCACCCTCGGTCGTCTTCGTGCAAGGAGCGAATGACGCGCCGGAGAGGGAGGTCATTCTCTCCAACGCGATTATGGCCCTTGTATTATATCACACATGACATGACACATTTCTTCATGGCGTGTCGGTTATGACGGTAACGCGAGAATCATGGTCGGTTGGCGCGTTTTGGAGGGGCGGAAAATTCTGAGGAAGGGCTGTGAGGGAAGTGATTCGGTATACCACTGCCACTGTTTATAGTTTATGATTTAAATACGAAGCGATACGTACGTTCATCCCTTGCCTACGATTTTTGATCAGAAGTCTTTGGAGTTTGTGTGCCTGTCTATGCCTGACGCGTCCTGTTAGGGTTTTGTTTACGTGACAGCCAGGCTGAGTTGCGACGAAACGTGTCTCGACTCTTGTCAGGGCCATCACGTGGGCCCTGAGCGCTCAATTACCGCCATAGGTCTGGAATATGAGTTTATGAAGAGCCTAAACGGAATCAGGGGGTGTCAAATTGGAATGCAAGAGTAGTTGATTCTTCAGTGTCTTGGCGATTACTCGTGTGGTAAGTTGTCCAAATGAAGGGGCTGCTGATAACCTTGATGAAGGTGGGAGGATGGGATGGAGAACTGCGTGTAAGTGAATGGCACCAGTTCAGTCACTGAGTGAGCTAATCAACCCTAGTGAAGCTATGAACATCATGGGATGTGAAATATCCCCCGGGTGAGCTCGACAGCCTTGAGCTCGGGTGTCCTTGGCCTTTGGTGAGCTGTTGGACGTTGCTGTGATCCCGTGGCCGAGTGTGTCGCTGACCGGCGCTGAGAGGAGCGAGTTGTTGTCGGCTGGGTGGGGCTACTAGTTGGAATTGAGATTACAATGCACACCCGTGGCGTGTAAGTATGGGCATGAACTATCAGCCCACTTACACGATAAGATGTTCAGAGTTGACGGACAAGGCATTGGAACTCATTCAAAAGCCTGAAGGGATGTCGATAAACTTGCTCATTAGCTAAGCTTTGATCGATAGCTTTCCGGCACATCAGAGGCCGCCACGCATTGTCAGCAGAGCCAGCGCCAACTGATGAGTGTCATGGCTGAGAGCTGAAGGGGTGGGTGTGAGAAGGTGAGGGGATGTCGAAACGCTGTTCGTCATCCAGCTCACGTGCCTAACCTCCCAGCCCGAAATCAAAGTACCTTTTACTTCCTCCCCGTGCAGATCCCCATTGTGGAAGCTTGACAGGTACGTACCTTCCCTGTAGGGACGACCCAACGTCTGCGCTGCCAGCACCGTCAAGAGCCCCTCCTTCCACCTTGAAGCTCCTGGATGGCCCGTGCTCTCCGTGCCTACGAGGCAGGGACCTACAGCCAACCAACCTCTATCCGTACTGCGTAATGTATCCTCTCTCATCCCGTCGCCGTTGTTCAAACTCCGTTGTCCCCCCCCTGGTCGGGCTTCTCTTCTTCCCCGTTTTCCCAGTCGTGCCACGGCCCCCTGACGGTGACCCGATCCCGCGCTGACAGAGGAGGCACGGCTAGTAAGAGTATACGCAAAAGCCCCAAGGCGCTGACGGCCCAAGCCCACTTTTGGTTCGTAGGTGCATCATCAGCGGCATCGCCAGATCCCCCCGACTTTTACGAGCCTTGGGCCTTGACCGATCGTTCCGGGGGCACGCCCTGCGCTATAGTTTCTGGCAGCCTGCAGCACCGCGACTCAGCCTACAACATCTACGCAATCAATCACCGGCCTCGTCATTTTCACCTTTCTTTCCCATTCCTGCTTATTCCATCACCGCCTCACCTCCGCTCTGCTTTCCTCTCTTGGCCGCCCAACGAGCTTCCTGCCCGGCTGTGCCGAAGATGGCAGGCAGTCTTCGTTCGCAAACGTCTTGACCTACCACCACATCAGAGCTCCTCTCCGACCTTCCCGCGAGGCAAGCAATAAGCTTGAATAGCGCAAAGAAAGACGAAAAAAGGACGACCGCAAACCCCGAGGCGCCGCGCGAGTGCTCATCATGGCTTCGTCCAATCCGTTCCGCAAGTCAGTCGTTGCGGCAGACACGGCTACATTACAGGGCATAGCCTCGCCTACTTCAACCCGCTTTCCCCCCCTCCATTCGATAGACACCTCGTCGAGCCGGCCACCTCCAACGAGTTTCCAACAGGTTGACATTTCGACGTCTGACTCACAATCCAAAACCTCCAAAAAGGTCCGCGTCCTCTCTCCTCCACCGCTCTCCCCCGATTCTCCAGAATGGGCCTTTGCAGCACCGTCTTTCAAGGAGCATGGCTCCATGCAGCAGAAGAGTGACGACCCGTTCGACGCGACCTCTACCGATGACAGCGATCGCGAGATGGTATCGGCGTTTGCCCGGGATCAAGACCGCAGTGGCGGTCAAGCTCCAGGCAACCCGTTCAGCAAGACGTTACGAGATTTGGAATCGCCGGCGGCAGAACAGAGGCTTGAGCAGGAGCGGAAGGAGGAAGGTCATGCGCTCAAAGCTGCCAACACGGCTCGGCGGTCCTTGGATGTGAATTCGTTTAAGCGATTGCTCATGACCGGCAACTCAGGCTCAGAGAAGCCCCCGACACCACTCAGGATGCGCCAATCGATGCCCCCGTCGGCAAGAAACACGGCCGACTCCTCTTCAGTCTCCCTGGCATCAACGCAAGATAGCCTCAAAGATGCACTGACACCGGGTAGCGAGATGCAAGAGGTGTCGCTCATAGCCCGAGATGCCTCGGATACCCCGGAAGACGATATTGAGCGTAGCAGCTTCTCTGACTCGAGCACATCGCTTCAGATTGGCAGAGGCAAGAAGCCACCACCACCACCCAGCTCTCGACATGGCAAATCGATCAAGCTGGACTTAATCGGAGGCCAGTCAGCTCCGGAAGCCTTAGCATCTATGTCACAGTCTGACATGAACAAACCCCTGCCACCAGCGCCTGTTCGAAAGAGCTTCGAAGATGGCCATGAGTCACCGTTTGATCAGGAGGCAGCAGGCAAGGTCCCTGATGTCAACATCGAGAATAACCCTACGTCTCCGAATGCACCCAGGAACAACCAGAAAGCGGTCCCAGCGCCGCCGCCGCGAAGGGGACATGCCAGGGGGGAGAGCAAGGCATTTGCTGCTGGCGGCTCTAGTTTAGGACAGCAGGCGCTCAGAAACCATAACGAGAATCTATCACGGTCGTCGTCGATGAGATCTCAGAGCAACCATGCTCGCCATGACTCTCACGCCCCAGCTCCTCCACCACCACCACGAAGGTCGCACCACGGCTCGAGGCAGTCAACTCAGATACCAGCGGGAATGGCGTCCAATCTCACTAGAAACACGAGTCCATCATCGTCATCTCCAGCTCTGTCACCGGAAATCGATACAACTTCGACGCCTACATACCCTCAATCATCGGCGGAACCAACACCTCCTCGGGAGGCACAGCCTGGAAGTCATCAGGCCGGAGTGACTAAGTCATGGGCTCCTCCCCCGCCTCCGGCACGCAACGCTTCGGTGCGACGGCCTGCTAGTGTCCGGAGCGTTGACAGCACGAGCCGACGAATTTCGTTTGAGGCAAAGCCTCACGGTGGCATAGCGCCGCCTCCCCCACCTCGAAGACAGAGGGGAAGCAGTCGCGGCAGCATAGAAGAACCGCCGAGGAGAACAAGCATGGAAGGAGTTGCCAAGACACGGTCGAGTCAAGTTCCTGAAGAGGAACCTTATGATGCGGCGGCAACCATCAGCGGCGGTCCCACATCTCCGCAATCGGCAACTGATGCAGGGAAAGGTGCCAACATCCTAGCTGACCTTGATGCCCTGCAGAGGGAGGTGGACGCACTGCGGGGGAAGCTAGGGTGACGAGACACGAAGTAAGGGGATGCAAGCTGTTGTGGACATGCAGATGACGCTGTACGTTGCAGTGTTGAGAGAGAGTGGATGCCGGCTTTGGAAGCGAGGTACGGTAATGGAGGGAGGCAGCCGACGACGATAACTTGACAGGCGGGCTGGCAGGCGTTCTCATGGAAGGGATTCTGACACTTATAGAGATATTCGATTTGGGTGTGATATTGAGGGGTGGCGTCTCACAGGGCTTGTATGAAGTATTGAAGATGATTATGTGATGACGTCTGCCCTGAGGGTGTTGGGTCGTCAGGAAAGACAGCTCAACCTTGTACTCACTTTTCCACGGACGATGATGGTGATGGTGATGGTGGTGAT
>SSHR01002739.1:0-24347 GCA_006518225.1 Fusarium neocosmosporiellum
CTAAGAGCTTCGACTAGCAAATAAGATATTAAGCCGGCGCCGGAGGGCAAAAAGGACCCGGCTATAGAAAAGAGGGGTAATAATAGTAGAGGAAGGAAGGTAAGTAATTAATCAAATGGATATTAATGCGTAGGTAGTGGCGGAATTATCGAGAAGTGGTGGTTAAGGAAGGTCGGCGCGACCGGGCGTTTGGCATTATGGTATCTATGGTAAGCCTGGTTATAATATAAGGACCTATTAGGTAGTGATTAAGATATCTAGGGAAGAGTATAGTGAGTAATTTTAATTAATTAAATAGTTTATGGTATTTTTATTATGATTTTAATCTTCTAGGTTAAGAAAAGTGCGATATATACTTGCCTGCGATGTATGCTTATTATATATATTATCTTTTTTTTTATTCTTTATTTTTTATTTTTCTTAATCTTTTCTCTAGTTTTATATATATCTCGTTCCTTATATTATCTTATCTTTTTTCTTTTAAGGCCTAGCTATAGTAATCCCGCAGTCTTACTATCGTTAAACGCATAGAATATCTAATAGTATTTAGGTATCTTCACTAGCGTTTGAGCAGCCATTCTCATTCCCGTTTTATATAGCCCTTGTCACCCCGCATTAATGCAATAGGTGGCGGCGAAGGAACACCATCCGCCGTCGATAAGCTCAGGCATGCATCAACAGGAACTCCCTCAACCTGCTGAACCAACACCAAATCATCACTTCCCTGACGAGATGCCCGGACAGCTCCTCTCCCGTTCATCTCAGCCCAGTCAACCGGTAATTCATTGCCAGAGTTGCTAAAGGGGAGTTGGTAGATTTGGTTCATTTTGTGGCGGCTAAGCTTATCCAGCGCCGTCTTGAAGTCATCGAGTATGATTGTATCGGTCAAGCACTTGAACACGGACGCAAACTTCCAGAAGGGATTGATGCCGCCGAGTGCTAGCACTGGTGTCACGGCGAGAAGGTCCAGAGCGATAAAGAGGAGGCTGAGACACATGCTCAAGAGCAAAATGCCGAAACGGGGCGAGACGCGGATAATCTCGATCAGACCGAACTCGTAGCGGTATTTAATGTTCCAGAAGAGGTTTACCGTGGTGAAGATCCACCATGGATCGCTAGACATGAATTGTGAGCCAATGTTACCAAGCACTTTTTGACAAGTCTTACCGGCATAATGCTTCCAAAGGCCTGGTAGTGACGAAAATACGGTGGTTTATGTTGTTAAAATAAGTAAAGTTCGCGTAGAGTTCGAGCACCCAGTACGGCTGGACAAGAAATATTGTGCTGATGTATATCAAGCTACCTCTTGGCTGTAAGAAGGGCTTGTTCTTCATCCAGGAGATGACGTTATGCAATGTCCAGGACGCGATAAGGAGGACAGCAGTCGAAGAGAGATACCAGCCCCAGACTGGGGGGTTAAAGAAGGTGAAGAAGCCATTCGGTGCCGCTAGGACAAGCTGAAGTCATCATGAGCCGCTGCTTGACTTTGTATCTGAGTGGCGATACATTACCTCCACTAGAATGAGTTTATGCAGTAATACCCCCGACCGCATGTTTGCCAGGGTAATACTGGCCATGATGAGCAGAGATCCAATCAAGAACCCCTGTGACCATGCCTCGATGGTTAGATACGCCGTGTCTGATGGCTTGGACCCGGGAGTCGATATCGGTTCTGCCATATTGCCACCTCAAGAAGGGGAGTTAGGCGAGAGTTGAAGGGAACGGAGGGCGGATAGCGAAGACGAGATAATCCAACGACCCATTTATCTAAGAACAGACTTCCCCGCACTCGGTGCTAAATTAGCGTCGCGCTTGACCCCATTTGCTCCACACCACCCCAGGTTCATGCGTTGGCTACGCGAGGAGGAGTACAGTATCGTCCAGCCAAGGAGATGTGGTCCTTCATGGTGCAATCTGCGGGATTTCTCACATTTCTACTGTGGTGAAACCTTCGTTCATTGTGCATCCAATGGCTGAAGTTTAGACAGCACAATGTAACCCGATAATTGGCCACACAGGCAGGAACAGTACCTAGATTTATATCGACAGACGTGCAAAATAACTATATACCAAAGAGAAAGGAATAACCTGATCCATCACCTTGGTAGTTCATCAGCCACTCCTTGAGTACCTACTGCTACTCTAGCACCAGCTGGAGCCAAGAGGCGTGAGCTTGACCGAATCAAAGACTGCATTCCCATCACGTCCGGCAATCGTGATGTCCTTGGACTCCTGGTATCTCGGCCAAACATTAGCAGTCATGACTGTCCCATCACCAGCAAAGATCTCCAGACTTGATCGATCGACAAAGATATCTAGCGTCAGCTTGTTGTTGCGCGATACATCAATGACGGCCTTCCAAGTCCCCGCCTGCCCGTATCCGGCGTCACTTGTGTCGAGCGTCAGAGTACGGTTAGCCGTGGTGTAAGTCAGCAGAACCGACTCTGCCTTTGACTTGAAAAGCGAGATGGTGAAAGACGACGCCGTTGTAGCGCCGAGGTCTACCGCAACTTGCAGCCTCGCTGTGTTGGAGCTGCCGATGACCAGAGGAGCCTCAGCAACGCTACGCCGTCCAAACTTCTTCGCTGGACCGGCAGAGAGCTTGTCGAGCGCCTCAATGGGACGGCTACCAAGACCCCCATCATCACGAATGAAGAGCTCCCTCGTCACTGATTGCGAACCAGCCCATCCATTAATGCGGCTTGGCCACTTGGACGTAGGCCAGTTACCCATCCAAGTAATAGCTAAGTCACGACCCGTTTCATCCTTGTACCACTGCATTGCGTAGCTATCAGGCCCAGCATCGATGAGCCCGCGCTTCTCGCTCGTGAAGACGGTGCCGTTGTACGTGCCCGTCTCGTACCATCCCAGCGCGTCGCCGCCGTAGAAGAGAACCCACTTGTCTCCGAGGGGAAAGAAGTTTGGACACTCCCAGACGTCGCCCGTGCTACCGTCGCCTGTGTACAGGATGCCGACGTAGCTCCAGGAGAGCAGGTCATTGGAGCTGTACAGCAGGACTCGGCCGCCGACATCGTTGCTTGAGCCGATGACCATCTTCCACGATTTGTCTGTAGAATCGTAAAAGACCTTTGGATCGCGGAAGAACTTTGGCGCGCCTGGAGGAGGGTGTGGGATGATGGGATTGTTGGAGTCGAGTTCGAAGCGGATGCCATCCTTGCTGGTTGCGGTGGAAACCACCTCTTGTACCACGTCAGGGTGGAGAGCCGTGTCCGTGTAGTCGGTGAAGATGAGGCGCAGCTTGTTTCCATGAAGTTTATCGACGACTGCCGCACCCGTGAAGCGTCCAGAAGTATCCTTGGGGTCATCCGTGTCCTTGGGGGACAAGGCAATGGGTAGCTCACGCCAATGGACCGCGTCAACACTCTCGGCATGCGACCAGTACATGGGACCCCAGAAAGGGGCGTCAGGGTAGAACTGGCTGAAGAGATGATGGCGGCCCTTCCACTGGCTGAGTCCGGCCGGATCGTTGATCCAACCCTGGTACTGAGTGTAGTGGAACTGGGGACGCATAGGGTCTGCTGTCATGAGGGAGCAGGACGGCGAGCTGTGAGCGGCTGGCTGATTTGCTTGGCCAAAAATGTTGAAAGTGAGGCCTTTGCCATCGCCCATTGCATCGCAGCCAACGCGAATGTCGTCGACGTTGATATGACCCCACGACTCGGAAGTGCTGCTGTCGTGCACGACAATGTGCACTTTCTGTCCTGCCCACTTGCTGGTATCCCATGTGACGCGAATCAAAGCTTCATCGTTGGCGCCCGTCTGCTTGACAAGAAGTTTATTGTCTTTGTCTCTCACAAGACCAACGTAAAGCTTCTTAGGATCATAGCCGCCGCCAACAAGGAAGCTCATGACAGAACTCGCCCGGAAAGAGGTAGACTTTAACTCTCCCACGGCTTTCTCTCCGCCCTGTGCGGTGCCCAGGATGAAGTTTTTGCCGGCCTGGCTGAAGGGGCCACCCCAGTAGGAGGTGCTAGAGGAGACTGAGTTGCTTCCGAAGGCATCGCCGCTCACAACACGCCATCCTTCGAGGCCTGTCTCGAAGCTAGGGTTGCGGGGGCCTGCGTACTGATGGGAGCGACAATTTGGAAGTTTTGGGACAGAGGCCGTATTTGCCGTTGACGCAGAGAGAGCCAGCAGAGCGATCGTCTGCGCCGACAGCGAATGAAGGGGGAAATGCATGTTGAATACAGTCTTGGTCAAAAAGAGTAGGTGGTGGTGATGTGAGGTTATTCAAGACTGAGGAGAGAACAACACACTTATTCACAGAGTGAAAGCGCAGCTGCTTGATATATATATGTTCATTCGGAGAACAATGAAACGCCCGTCTGTCTTTCACGATCCAACCCGACTCCAGCCTCACAACAACTCAAGTCTCCAGTGCCTGAGCCCATGCACATGGAACACAAATGCGTCGATCCCTCCTCGTGCTGGTCGTGGAGAAACGCCCGTCATCCAGAGTAAGGTCGACCAGGGGTACGTTAGGTTGCGGGGAGAGCGTGCGGGGAAGACCGTCTGGGAATAGAGGCATACCTTTAGTGGTTAGTTCCGGGACCGGGATACCCGCGGACAGTTCTGGCTCCTCCGCGATTGTGGGGACGCATGCAACTCAATCCCGGGTCCTCGCTACGAGTCAGCTCATCCCCAAGCGTCGACCTAGGATGTCGTCATCAAGAAGTGCGGCAGCTACGTGGAAAGGGTGGTGTTGAAACCTGTCCTCATGCATTACAACCCATCGCGCAGAGAACATTGCCAGAACGATTCCACATGTCCTAAAACATCCTCTCGCAGACGTTAGCTCACCGTGACCACTCGATTCGTGTGCATTTCTGTTATTCGAAAATGCCGCAAGACGATCCTAGCGTGCATAGAGTTGCATTCGTCTTGCTACGGCCAGCCTGTCGTCCGAACTTCGCGGAGCACAAAATCTGGTCCGCGACCCACACCTGCGGAAAACGCCCGTTGGACCTCCGAAAGTGATGCTGGTCACAGGGTAGGGAGACAAGAGAAAGGGTAAAGGCTCTGTCGTCGTGGTAATCATTGGCTAAGATGAGACTTGGAAGCGAACCCCTCGAAACTTGTTGTGGTCATTGCGCTGTGTCCAACCTTTGAGATCACGGTGATCTAGGTAATTCTCAATATCCACTAGGTACGTCTAATTGTGTTCTTACTGTCACAGTAGAGTCAAAGCCTCTGTACTATCCATTCCCTCTTATCGGCTGGACAAGTGCCATTTTCTTCAGTCATTATTCCGCAAAGAGTAATAGAACAGCAGACGGCAAGTAGATACAAACTCGTTCGTTAACTCGTTCAGAGCTTCAATGTGTCCACTTTATGGTCTAGCCCTGCAAGAGACTCAAAAAACAACCGGATCCATGGTAGCAATGTGGAGTGGCATGCTTCCATGCAGCGACTTGCGCCTGGCTAGCCTCTCTTCTTCAGACAGGCGTCCGATGATTCCTGAGCGTCATGGGATTTCTGCTGCCCCAGCCTAATGAGATGACAACTAGTTGCATGAAAACAGCCCAGTCAACGTCGCTCTGACCAGGTTCTCATCCCTTGAGCTCTCAATCAATGTCTCATCTAACTTGCCTACCTTCTAACTTTGGCAAGAGCGGTTGGTCCTATCTATCAATCCTGAATAACCACACCCCATCGAAGGAATAAGGAACCAATAACTGCCATAGCTTATCGGCATGGCCGAGCTTCCCCTCCTCAGCGTCTCCGCGCATCCACATTAAACAACACCCACCATGATACGTCGGATGAAACGTAGGTGATAGCAAAGAGAGCAGGCTCGAGCTTCTGCTTCCTCTAGCCTGTGACCGAGAATCTATATCTGTCTCCCCAAACCACACATGACAATACAGCACTCAACTTGCATCCTCATTCCTTACACGCAAAACACCTATCAAACACTTTACAGCTTACAACAGCCACCGGATCGGCAAAATGGGCATGTCGGAGCTCGCTCTGTCGATGCCCAAAGACGAGGCCGGCAAGTCCTGGCCGGCCATCGCCGTGGGAGCCTTTGTCGCCTTCGGTGGCGTTCTCTTTGGGTATGACCTCAACCGTCGTTGTAGGCCGTGACATGTTCACTGACTGAAGTTCAGATACGATACCGGTACGATTGGCGGCATCTTGGCCATGGAATACTGGAAGGAACTCTTCTCGACTGGTTACACCGACTCTCACGGCCAGCCTGATATTTCTCCCTCCCAGTCGTCCGCCATTGTCTCCATCCTCTCGGCAGGCACATTTTTCGGCGCCCTGTGCTCCCCGTTCCTTGGAGACTATATCGGTCGTCGGTGGGCACTTATCGCATCGTCGTGGGTGTTTAACTTTGGTGTTATTCTCCAGACTGCGGCCGTCTCCATCCCTCTCTTCTTGGCTGGCCGATTCTTTGCTGGGTATGGCGTCGGTCTAATCTCAGCTTTGAGTAAGTTCCTATCCCAAATCACAACGAGACCCATTGTACTAATAAGCATCTAGTTCCGCTTTATCAATCCGAGACTGCCCCGAAATGGATCAGAGGCGCCATAGTCGGTGCCTACCAGTTCTCCATAACCATCGGACTTCTCCTAGCCGCCGTGGTCAACAATGCAACTCAAGGTCGACATGATACTGGCTCATACCGGATCCCCATTGCCGTCCAATTTGCCTTCTCCATCGTCCTTATTGGCGGGATGTTGGTCCTCCCTGAAACCCCTCGCTACTTCGTCATGCGAGACAAGATCGAACAGGCCGCCCAGGCCCTGGCGAAGCTGAGGAGGCTCGCTCCAGACCATCCCGCCGTTCTAGAAGAGCTGAACGAGATCAAATCAAACTACGATTACGAAAAGAGCGTGAGCAAGGCGAGCTACCTGGACTGCTTCCGCGGCCCGATCGCCAAGAGGCAGTGGACAGGCATGGGTCTTCAGGCCCTGCAGCAGTTCACAGGCGTCAACTTCATCTTCTACTACGGCACGCAGTACTTCAAGAACTCGGGCATGGACGACTCCTTCGTCGTCCAGGTCATCACCTCGTGCGTCAACGTGGGCTCAACAATCCCTGGGCTCTACGCCATCGATAGGTGGGGACGCCGCCCGCTGCTGCTCTGGGGCGCTGTAGGCATGTGCGTCTCGCAATTTATCGTCGCCATGCTAGGCACTTTGACTACGTCCCAGGACAGTGCCGGTACTATCATGGTGCATAACATCGCGGCTCAGAAGGCTGGCATTGCGTTTATCTGCATCTACATCTTCTTCTTCGCGTCGACATGGGGACCGATCGCTTGGGTTGTCACCGGTGAGATATTTCCGCTGCAGACACGTGCCAAGAGTCTGTCCATCACAACTGCAACCAATGTAAGACATATTTCCCGACTCTCCATTGACCAACTTGTGACTAACTCATGTAGTGGCTCCTCAACTGGGCTCTGGCATTTGCAACGCCTTACCTCGTCAATTACGGGCCAGGCAATGCAAACCTCCAATCCAAGATTTTTTTTATTTGGTTCGGCGCCTGTTTCATCTGCGTTGCCTTTGTGTACTTCTTCATCTACGAAACCAAGGGGCTTACCTTGGAACAAGTTGACGAGTTATATAAGGAAGTCGGCAGCGCTCGGAAAAGCGTTGGGTGGGAACCTTACCGTCACCTTCTGGAGCCTGAGGCTGCCGCTAGTCATGGACCGGTACTTAGCCTGGACGACAAGAAGGCACAGGGCCAGAACATCGTCCACAAGCTGGGACACGACAATTTTGAGCATGGCCAACATACTGAGGCTGCTTGAGGGCACATGGGAAAAGTACCACTGCTCTCATAGCTGAAGCTCAACTTCACTTCACTTGGACAAATGTCTTGGGAGCAGATTACTTTCGGAACTATTGGTGTCAAGATACTTCATAGACCCCAGATATAAACCGCCTACCTGAATTGATCTACTCAGGATACCATTATACACTCAATCGATTATAGCCAGAAGGATGGAAAGGCAGAAGGCTTAGATATGTTTGAACGTGTAAACAGAACGTGAAGGTTGCTGCGAAATTCTAGCATCTTAATAAATCTATACACATGCCAAGCCTCTAAGATCTCGAAAGCAAGTCAGCATGAGCCCTGCGACATCAATCGAGCGGTGCAAATCACTCAGACCCCTGTCGAAACGTGCAACTGTCGGCCCGAGATGATGGCATACTCGCGGCCGTGCGCTGGGAAATGCACCAACACTTCAGCTTGCAGGGGACCCCGGCTCATTAGGGCTTCTAGAAGAAGCAGGAGGTATTCTAGCGGCACGCTAGAAGGAAGCAAGCGGGCGCAGATCCCATGAGCGAAGCAACCAATGCTCCTCGTCAACTGGCCTCGAGACTCCTCACATTGGACGCTTCCAGGGCTGAGATAGGTGTTCAATGGAGTCGACAGATTCATAGTCTCCCGAACCAGGGCGAGAGAGTGCGGGGTTGACGCGCGAGTGGGGTGGCACCCTTCACGTTCCCCGGACTCAAATTGACATATTTATACCCAGCACGTTGTGCGACAAGACTCAGGACACCACGCCGGAGCCTCAATACAAAAGAGATGAGGGGGTACCAGAGAAAGAGGCTAAACATTGCTTGCGATGTTTGTCGGGGGCGAAGAACGAAATGCGACGGTCAACGACCCAAGTGCAGCTTCTGTCAAGTCCACGGTAGTCGCTGCGTCTATCAGGCCGCTCCCCAGCCGCCACCGTCAAGGTGTGTAATTCCGCCACCAAGCACAAAAGTTCTGAAGGACTCACTCATTACATCTAGACTGGAGCTTGACATCGCTGGCATGCGTGAACGACTGGATGATATCATCGGCCTGCTCGTGTCGGACCAGCGGCAGGGCAAGGACGCTCGCTCATGGTCTTTTCCTGCAGCCAACAGAAGTGCTTCACCCTATGCATCATTTAAAAGTTCTCCGCGAGCCTCGAGTGATCATGAGGCCAAGCATGAGCCAGACGATTCCGAATTCCCCATCATGATTCTTCAGCGGAGAAGCATGATGATCCTTCTCGGCCTTGATCCGGACATGTGCGTCTGGTTGAGTAACATGGAGCGATCTACCAGCTTTTTATCAAGGCAAGTCCAGGCTGCTTCTCCGCGGGTGTTTCTGCTACCTCCAGAGAACATATCCTCTACCCTCTACGCCTTTTCTGAAAAGATTCATGTCTGGCTGCCGGTACTCTCCTCCGATGTTCAAGAATCATTTCACCAGTGCATCAACGGACAGAGTCCCTCGCCTTCAGACACTTGTCTGGCTATGTTGGTCATGGCTCTTGGGTCATTTGCCGCCGCGGACACAATCACATCGGCCCTTGACCAACAACTTGGTGCTGAGTATTTCGCCGAAGCATCCAAATTGCTTCCCGACGTTCTCCTTGACTTCAGTGTCAGGAGCCTGCAGTGCTTGATCTTCTTTGCTGTGTATTGCATGCACCTCATCCGGCCATGTCAGGCACACGATCATGTCCTCATGGCCTCAGCCAGAGCACAGAACATGCTCAAGATCCACTCTCAAGGAAGCGATACGGAGACTGCGGAAGCCATGCGGCGCGCCTACTGGGCCATACTCCTTTTAGAAAGCGAGCTGTCTGTCCAGCTTGACCTCCCAGGCAGCGGGATCTGGAAGCACGAGGAAGAAGCCCAGCTGCCGTCCACCAACGGGATTTGGCACTTCTCCCTCACCGGAGACAGCACCGCGTCGTCTCTATCGTCACAGGCCTTTGAGTCTCGCTCCGATATCACCCCGGCTTATTTTCTAGCCGAAATAGCTATGCGCAGAATGCTACGGCGCTGCACAACATCACTCAGCAAATCCGCCAAGGGCGAGCTCAGGTACGCATCTGTCATCGCCAGAGAGCTAGAGCTGCAACTGGACGGGTGGCACAAGTATCTGCCGCCGTCTCTTGTCTTTCACAAGCAGCCCATGGCGCTGTACGAGGTAGCTGGAGTTCCCCGCGCCCAATTCTTGCAAGCGCAGTTCTTTGCCTGCAAGGCCTCCATCTCCTGGCCAGCTGTTTATCAAACCATCAGACTGGGTTTTGTGGATGAGGATATGCTGCCGCACTGCACCAAGTTTTTTAACGACTATGTGTCATTTGTCCTGGCTGCTACAAAATCGATACAGACGTGTATGATAAATGCTTGGACTTTGGCTACGAGGTAACGTGCATGCTTCAAGATGAGAGGAGCTCGGCAGGAGGAGCTAATGCATAGTACCGCAGCATCTTTATCATCACTATGGCGGCCATTCGAGCCATTGATACGGATGGCATGGAGGAACTTTTAAGCCCGCAAGTCTTCCACTGTTTCTCCCTTGCAGCTGAGTCTTTTGTCGTACTGTCTCCACACAGCAAGTCTCTAGCAGCACTCGTGGAGATTCTTCAGGAAAAGGTGGAGCATTTACGGTTTAGATCAACTTCAGAGAAGCAAATGTAGTAATGTTGTGAATTCAACCCTATCAAGAGCCTTGCCAGTCAAGTGACTGCCCCTTGTGGTTTTTCTTACGTACTCCATAGATGTGCTTACTCTACCTTCAATCCCTCTAGAAAACGTTGGCGAACATCCTTAGCATGTTCAATGTTCTTCTCTGCACGCTCTCGCGAGTCCCGAGCACGCCTCTCCAACCACGCATCCCTATCCCTCACAAAGGCATCCATCCTCTCCCTATTCTGCTCCACCATGACCTTCCTCTTAGGATCCAGGTTCTCCAACTGCGGCGGCGCAGGGTGCGTACCAGCCGGAAAGTCAGGCTTGCGAGGAATCCGCTCCTCGACCGGCAAGATCTCGAGCTTCGGTCCCGGCAGAGTCTGGTACCAGTACGCCGTGGTCGACCAGTCATCCCGCAAATGGTTCGCATGCCCTGTCTCCATCGTGACGCGGATCTTCTTGCTGAAGCGCACGGGGTCCGCGAGGTGCCACCTGTAGCTAACTTGGTGATTCGGCACGTCCTCCTCATGTATGATAGTCCCGCAGAAGGGGTACGCGTTCTTCTGCATCCCCCAGCCCTGGCTGAAGTAGTCCTCGCCGCCGGTGCCGTGCATCGACGGGGGCCAAGTGTCGTCGTCAATGAAGATCATATCGTCGCCCTCGCCCCACCACGTGCCCTGGAAGTGCGCGACGCTCTGGTTGCAGCCAATATACTGGCCCGCACCCTCTGTCTCGAGGATGACGTAGTTGCCCTTGCCGTCTAGGTTGGGCACCTGCGTCTCCAGGCTGTTGGTCTGGATGCTCTCGGGGGCCCAGCCGTTGGTAGGGTTCTCACGGCGCCAGTGCGCGTGAAAGTAGAGAGTGTCCTTGCTGAGCGGCTCAGGGAAGAGCTCGTAATCGATATAGAAGTACTGAAAGTAGGCCTGGTCGTTCTGGTTCTCGATCTCGATGCGGGCGCGTTTGTTGAAGGGCATGGGCAGATAGCAGTTGAACGCCGCGGCGCCTCCAAACTTCTTCTCCTCAGACGGCTTCACAGACACGGTAAACGGGAGGGACTGGAAGTTGGCGGCCATGGAGTGGCCTAGGCAGAAGAAGTCGCCAATAGGCGCCAGCACATTCGGCGTCTCCGAGTCATCCCAGTACATCTTGATGAGCACCTTGCGGTAGTAGTCCGGGTCGCTGACCTCGTAGTTCAGGCCCAGGGCATTGTGCACCTCCATCATGGCGACGCCGGACTTGGAGTACGGAATGAGACCCGGGCCGACGATGCGGCGGCATGTCTGGACGAACCACAGGTGGGTGATTGTGCCGGGGCCATCGAGGTCGGCTAGCACAGCTGTTTCTCCGGGCTGGATCACCCAGGCATCTTCGTTGAGGCCGCTGTGGTCCCAGCTGGAGACGCGGCCGGTGCGTGCGGTTTTCAGTTTCGCAGCATTGTTAAGGAGGTCGCTGCCGAGGGAGGAGCCGAAGTTCATGGTGTTTTGAGATTTTTAGTGGTGATTGGTTGGGCCAAAGATTTTGATAATGCCGCGATGAGTTGTAGTTGTTGTCAAGCCAGTGATATCAAATAATTGTCAAAAGCTGGTTTATATATATGGTCATTGTAGGATCGGCCCAATGGCCGGAGGGGCTGCTTCGCATCATGTGGAGACGAAGATGCGCTGTCTCGTGCCGTTGTTAGCTCACATGTGTAGACTTCTTGGCCGTCGCATGTCTCCCCGTATCCGGATCGCGGGAAGATGCCAGGCATGCCAAGGGAGACGCGCCGAGTGGGAATTACTGAACAGAGGGCTGATATGATTAGCGTACTATCGAGGAGCCTCGGGATAGCACTTAATCTCCGCGATGATGCCTGCGAGCCGGATCGACATGGCTTGGTATGGCAGATGGGCAAGCCCCGCTCAAACCCCTCACCGAGAACCGCCCAGCAGGCCATAAAGACACATCGCGGAGATGGACGCACACTCCCGAACTTTCATCTTGCTTCAACTGCTCCAGAACCCCGACATGATGGAGACTGTTATGCAGGACCTGCCCGTTGTCTCCGACAGCCTGCCGGCTTCCCGCTCGGGGACGTCGCGGAGACGGACCCGGACAGCGACGGCGTGTAGCACTTGCAGAGCGAGGAGGACTCGATGCGACAGTCGGAAGCCTAACTGTGGATTTTGTCGTACCCGTGGGCTTCAGTGTCGCTACGAGCAGAGCGAACCAGCCCCTACGTCCAAGTACGCTCATTGTTTTTACGTCCTCATGACCCTTGCTGACTCGCACTTGTAGGGTAGGGGTAGAACTCGCCGCCATCAACCGGCGGCTCGATTACATCACCAGCGTCTTGTCTTCGTCCCAGCTACCCCCCGTAACACCAGGGCATGTGGAGAACCAAGTCTTCACTGGCGAAGAGAAACTGCCCTTCCAGCTGCTCGGAACCGGTTGCATGATGACCATTCTCGGCCTTGGCCCCGGCTTCGCTGAGGAGATTGCCACACTCGAAAGGCACGCCGCATCCGTCGGCACAGGTAATTCATTGAGAATGCGTTTCATGCAGCGGGACCAAGCCTTGTCAGCCCTCGCCGCCTTCTCCACACACGTCCACATCTGGTATCCAATACTCCGCCCGCGCTTTTCAGAGCGCTATCTTAGCATCATCTCGGGGCCTTTGCCGCCAGGCTCCGAGACGTGCATGGTTCTATTGGTTGCCGCACTTGGTCTTCTCGCCCAGCAGGACCACGAGCTAGGCGTATCCTCCTGCGACGACAGCAGCGAGCTCTACCTCGAGGTCGCCATGGCATCCCTACCGGCGGTGCTCATTGACAAGAGCGTCGAGAGCGTGCAGTGCCTGGTGCTTCTGAGCATCTACCATTGTTGTCTGTCTAAGCCTTACCAGGCATACGACTACGCCATGATTGCGTCCTTCAAGGTGCAGAACCTCTTGAAGTACGTGGGTGATGGCGACGGCGAGGTCTACGAACATGTAAAACGAGCATACTGGGCGGTGCTGCTCCTAGAGAGCGAGCTCCGAATTCACTTCGATGTCATTGGGAGCGGAATCTGGGACCATGACGACAAGGTTTCGCTGCCGGACAGTCGCCGCGCATGGCAATTCGATATCGAGACGGGCTCGCCGCAAGGCTCGACGACTACGCCAGCTAGCAACATATCAGCAGACGGTCCTCCGACAGACCAGACACAGTCATACTTTCTCGCCGAGATCTCCATGCGGCGGATGCTGCACCGTTGCAACACGGCCATTCGCAGAACACATCGGGGAGAGATCGTCTACGCTCCGAACATTGCGCTGGAGCTGGAACTACAGCTTGAGGAGTGGTACCGCTACCTGCCAGAATCTGTGCGCTTTCAGAATTCCGAGCATGATCCTACCAACAGTCCTATGTTTGTTGAGCCGCTGGGAAACTTCCTCCGTGTGCAATACTACTGCTGCAGGCTATCAATCTACTGGCCGGCGGTGTACCAGTGCATACAAGATGGTGTGGCCACAGCTGAAGTCCTCAAGCATTGCGAAATGTTCTTCCAAGCGTACATCCAGTTAATGCCGAGTCTGCTAATATGCATTCGTAACTGCATCGTCAATCGCTGGACGCTGTATGGTTCTGTCTTCATGACGTCCATGGCTGTCATACAAGCAGCTCGGACACCGTGTCTCGGAGCTGGCTGTGTAGTGGACTGGCCTCGGCTTCTCGTATGCTTGAAGTCTACGAGCACCGTGGACCGGCGGATTGTGGAGGCCAGCCCGTCTTTGTCGTTGCTGGAGAGAGCTCTTGCTCAACGTCTAACAGAGGTTGAGTGTTGGTTTGATGAGTCAGATAAGGTAAACTAAGCTAGGCCTAGGGACACGAGAGGTTTATCCCGCTGAAAGCGAGTCGACGTTGGCACATGCTTTCTTTGCATCCAGTCCATCCCAGATTGTCACACTTTCAAAGACGGCACTGCCTGCACCACCATTTGCAAACGCAGTGATCCAGCTATTCTCCTGACTGTAACTCTCCGAATACACCATAGTAGCTAAAGCAAACCGGTCATTTGCAAAGACCTCAAGAATATCTCCGTCAGAAAAGATGCGCAGGTGCAGCTTCTCCATCTCCAACCCGCTTTCCTCCTTCTGCATCAGTAGAGTAAAGGGCCCAGCGTCCGGGCATTTGTTGATTGTTGTGTCAGTTGCTGAAGCCTCGCGGTCGACAATGATCGTCTCCGTGACGGTACAGAAAGTAATGGTTGTATGGATTGACAGGCCTTTGTTGTGGCGGATGTTGAAGCCCACGGACTCGCATTTCAAATGTACCGAGATAATTGCCTCGAGCTCCCAACTCGATGACTGTGTCTGGCAAACTGTCAGATGTGCCAGACCACTCTTATCCGGCAGTATCACTGTGGTTTCCAGCTTGAGAACCTCAGTACATGCTTCTCGGAGCCGGGTCATCTCATCAATAGGCTTTACTCCAAGAGTGAGAATAGTCATAGAACCATCCGCCTCGGTCTTGACTTCAAATGGGTGACAGTCTGCAAGTCTGCCGCGAAGGGTCCTCTCCACATTCGGCACCCGAAGCAGAAAGATCTCACGCGGAATAGCAAAAGAGCCATTCCAGCCCTTCCGCTTAGCAGCTTCCAGAGGAATATCCTCCTCCGGGATCCATGCGTAGACAATACGGCGCTTCGAGACGGGATCAACGAACGAGTTCGCAGCGTAGAGGGGCCCGTGGTCAAGGTAGCCTCCGTGCTCGTACCCGAATCTGACCCCGTCGTCAGCCCGAGTGAGACTGCCCGACATCCACAGCTGGGCTCTCACAGTACGCGATGGAGCTCCTGCAGGCTGGCCGTGAGTCTTCACATGGGTCTTTTCCACGTCACCCTCAGCGCCGATGATCAGAAAATGGCGACTTTCTGAGTCTGCATGCAGTGTAACGATGTTGGTGCATTCCCAGTTGATCCCGTAGTTGCCACACCACTTCTTTGACGGCTGAAACCTGGCTGGCATGTCGACTAAGGGGCCGAGATATGTCCACTCTTCGACGTTATCATCATCAATCGCGTATAAGAACGTCGTGGGTCCCACGTCCTGGATGCCACCAGAGATCAACCCATAGCGAGTTATGGCACTCGAACCCAGAGCCTCGCTGATAGCTGGCAACTGCGTCACATAGGGATCCCGGAACCCAGTGACTTGCAGCCCAGCTGGCTCCCCGGCCAAAATTGGGTTTCGCGGTGGCTTTTCCCATGTCACGCCGCCATCACGGGAATTCGCTACTGCTAGGCCAGCTGCATCACGTGGGTATGGCGGAGTACTCCAGTGGAACGGGAGATGCCTGACAGAGGAGTAAGCGACTCTCAACGTTTTATCGCCGGCATCGGTGGGAGGAATCCAACAGCCGGTAAACACTCCTTGAGAGTCATAAGGTTGATCTGGGGCGAGTGCCAGGGACGTCGAGGCCGGCGACCAGGTCAGCATGTCCTTGGACACCGCGTGGCCCCAGGACATGTTTCCCCATTCGCATCCTGCCGGGTTGCCTGTGACTGGCGTAAGCTGACTGGTTGGCAGTGTAAAAAGGGTAAAATACATTGATAGAAGAGGTGGTATGTTTTTGTCCATGGATCGTACCCTGGAGCGCATGGGTCGTTGATCCAGCTGTTTGTGAAGAAATGAAATCTGGGCTGCTCAACAGGCCGCGCTGATTGTTGGGGATTCTCCGCCATTGCGATACTCCAACTAAAATGCAAGAGAATAACAATGTCTTTGGCTATCTGGATGCCTGTAATCGTGAAATGGAGGGTTCGGTCAACTGACTTTGACACTGAGGGAGGATTTGTCCGGTATTGTAAGAAGCGTGTTTAACATCTCGGGCGGAACAACTCTTCCGTCATCACACCCCCCTTTGGCGGTCGTGGGGCTGTGTCGGGATTTTGCCAGCTATTGGGTACATTAACCCAGGCGATAGTCTCGTTTATTGTTCAAGTACTTTTTAGCAGTTACTTATGACCCTTGATTGGCCATTTGACTTTATGTCATCCAACAAGCTTCTCCACTGTTGAGGGATGCGCTTGGGAGACAGCTGACCCAAGTTAGTCTAGTGCTTTTCACGATAGACCTCGGGTTGTCAGGGTTCGCGGAGCTATCTGGAGCTCCGCGACGAGCCCTCAGCGCTAGTTCCAAGCGCATGTCGTCATCGACTTCTCCACTTGCATCTCCAGACTCGATTCACTCGACTATGTGGGTGACCTAACGAAACTTGGAGCAGCAATGTTCATGTCCCCCGGATTTGCATGCAACTAACCCCGGACCCCGCATCGACAGACCGAGTCTTTGGGTCCGGTTAACGGCCACCTTTCCAACGTGTATAAAGACGTTCAGGTCCTACTCGAGATTGATATGATCTCCGGAACATCAACACAGCATCAGCTTGCACTTAATCCGCATTCACCGACTATTCAGTTGCCTCATAAGCGACGGCTCATCCTCAACATGACTTTGATTCACGGGTAATCCTACTCTGGCTTGTGGCAACGGTGATCAACCACTAACAGCTGGTGTAGAGTCGACTACTCTGTGGTAGATCCAGCCAACAAATGGAAGATCCTCAAGTCGCAGTCGCGATTCGCCCTCTGGGGTAAGTCACTGAAAATCCTCTCAGTCTACACTGTTCAGCATCACTAACCGCACCAGCTCTACTCATCTCCTCCGGCGTCGTCATGCAAGGCTTCGACATCGTAGCCGGCGGCCAACTCGCAGCCCTGCCCGCTTTCAAAGACAAATTCGGCATCCTTCAGCCCGACGGCAGCCACCTGATCCCCGCGCATTACCTCTCAGCCTGGAACTCCATCGCCCCCGCCACAGAAATCGTCTCTACCTTCATCTTTGCACCTCTCCTCGACAAGTTCGGCCGCAAATGGGGCATCCTTGCCGCATCTCTCATCTCGGTCGCCGGAGTCCTCCTGCAGCAGCTCGCGCCTGACTGGCGGATGCATCTTGCTGGTCGTGGCGTCAACGGCATCGCGATCGGCATGATGTTTACGATTTCGCCGCTGTGGATTGGCGAGACGTGTCGTCCTGAACTTCGTGGTTTCTTTCTTTGCTTTTTCAATACCAGTATTGTCTTTGGACAGTTTGCCATCGTGATTGTGTCCCAAGGCAGTAGTCATATTTCCGGTCTCTGGCAATGGTGGCTTCCTGTGGTTGCCATGTACTTCTTCCCTCGTAAGTCTGTTATCTGGCCCGTACCTGCAACCAAGGACTAAGAAACACGTGAATAGTCATCTTAACCCTAGCCTGGCCTTTCTTCCCCGAGTCTCCCTACTGGCTTGTACGCCGCGGCCGCAACGCCGATGCAAAGAAAGCCCTCCGTCGCATCTACGGGTTCAAGGAAGCCGAATACTACGATATTGAAGTCTGCCGTATTGAAGAGGAGATTCGTCTTACCAACGAGCGACACGGCAACCTTGATGACCTCCCTCCTCGCAGACTGCTGGGTGTTAACGTCCAACTTGAAGCCGAATGCTTCAACACAGCGAACCGCAAGCGCACCTTCACCGCCATCTTTGCAGCTTCGGCCCAGCAAATGATCGGCGCTACGTTTGTCATCGGATACGCGACGTACTTCTTCGAGCTCATTGGTATCAAGGACTACTTTGGGGCCTCAGTCGCTTTATACGTCGTCATGCTTCTTGCCAGCACTGCGGCGTTTCCTCTTACAGAGATATACGGCCGCCGATTCTTGATCGTGGGTCCGCAGTTCATGCTCTGCCTCATGCTCCTGATAATCGGAGTCCTGGGGTGTGTTCCAAACCGGAGCCAAGCAAGCTGGGGCATAGTGGCTTTGCTGTATATCTGGGCGTTGATATACCAACTTTCCATTGGTGCCACGGGCTTTGTGCTCGCTTCGGAGATCGCCACAATGCGGCTCAGGGCAGCAACTCAGGGCTTCATCACTATCACTAACTCTCTTTGGGGCCTGATCATGCAGTTCACTGTCCCGTACATGATCAATCCTGACGCTGGAGACCTGGGCGGCAAGGTCGGATTTATCTTCTTGGCTACTGGGCTTATCGCGAGTGCTGGGGGGTGGTACCTTTTTCCGGAGATCAAGGGTCTTTCCTTCGAGAGACTGGATGAACTGTACGCAATGAACGTACCACCGAGGCACTTCAAGAGGACCGTGGCTCTTCTTGAAGATGAACGCAGCCGGTCAGAACCTGCCCACGCGTTGCGCTCTATGTTAGCTAAGGAGGGAGAGGTTTCTGTCGAGCATGCCTAAATGGTTAACCTCACTCCTTAATTTATCATACTTATGGACCCATTCGGCCTGCTTTGTTCTGCGACCTACGGAACTAAATGGATAATAAAGCGGAAAGACAACTCTACAATAGAGCTGTTACGCCACGCTACGTTAAAAGATTTGCTAAGGAAGAACAACTGCCCTTACATCCTAGCTCTCTGGTTAATCTAAGCATAACGAAGGAAGTCAGTTGGGGAATATATTAGTACCTGTTTCATACTTGGCACTGAGGGCTGCGAGGCTAGGTTGTTCTGCTCACCCGTGTGGCATCTTTTGCTATACAGCATATAGCCTCCACTGCCTTCCTACCGGGAAGCGTGAGATGTCAGCGCATCGCCAGTCAAGGACATAGTTTGGCAGGGTGTAGGGTGGGGACTTCAAAGTCCACCACTGCCACTGTTGTCGTTTCGTCACCGTTGGCGCTGCTGGGGCCCCAGAAGACTTGAAGTGTACCTCAATCATGGACTATGTTCTTTAATATTCCAGAAGAAACGTACCTCTGAAGGAACAAGAAGCAATTGGCACAGTGTGGCCCTTTGGGGCTGTTATGTTCTAAAATTTCCCGCTTTACAAGCTTCCAAATCGACGAAAACTAATGAGTCTTACCTTTCTTTAACAATGCAAACAACCCGCCTCGAGCCTGGTGTATTAAAGACTAATCAATTTAACGCAGGGCAGAGATCCAACCTCCCCTATCAAGTGGCAGGATACACAGTTGCAGGTTCGAACCTAGCAAGGAAAGCATTAGCCCACCCCTAAGGAGTCTCACGACAACTAAGGGAATATAGAATGTTACCGGAGGTATGGATGGGTTTTGAATTATACCATGAAGCTGGGAGTTGAGATTTAGACTGTAAGTGGGCTTGGGCGCGATTTGATTGACGTCTCGTTGTGAGAATGCCTGAATTGCCATTGGATGTTGGGAAGAGATCTTGTAGTAGTGTTTTTCTCAATTCAGGTGATACTTTGACACGATTCATTTAAATAGGTGTCCTCTCATTAGTCCATACGAAAGTAATACACTCGCAGCATTGCTGCTAGAAGCAATGATCGGTGAAAGGTTTGAACATTCAGCTTATCTGGCCCTGGTCTGCTTTATTTTATATAGTCCCTCCTTCTCTGTCTCTGAATATTGTCGAGATGTCTAGCAGACGTGTATGGAGTACGTATCCCGCATCTTTTATCGCCCGAGTCTCGCCAGCCGGGGCGTGCCAGTCTTTGACATTTGGCCCAGGACGACATTGGCGTCCATTGCCGCTTCCAACTAATAAAATCTCTACCCGTTATCATTTTCGTTACGATTCCACGGCCGGTGCGAACACCCAGCCCTCGGCTCGATTCATCTTAACTCTGTACAAAATGAGGCGTCTTTTTCGAACAATCTCACCGAAACTCTTTGCGCTTGTGGGAATATCTCCGATCGGAATCATTGTGCTTCGCCAACTGAGCTATATGACGGACCTTGCCTTCGCCAGCCCCTTGTCAGAGTCCATCAACGTGATCAAGGCTTGTCCCCTGCCCAAAACCAATCCCGCAAGCGATACTCGGACGCGAATTACCTCGAGCATTCCCAAACTTATCCATCAAATATGGAAAACGGCTAATATTCATACTTACTCTACAGAGACGTCACACGAGTCCGGGAAGACTTTATTTAAAGCTATGAACTATATTACTAAGCTATGGGCCAAGGACGACGTTGTTAGGCTTATCAAAGCTAAATAACCTTGGTTTCTTCCGATATACGAGGGCTACTCTTGTAGTATCCGGAGAGCCGATGTGGCTAGACCCGTGGTGGTCCACGCGGAAGGGGGGATGTGCGCGGACTTGGATGTCCATCTGACGTTAGCCGAGAAGATAGATTATTTACGGCAACTTAACCTGCAAGCTATCTTTGCTCCTACCGCTGGGACCCTTGGGGTTAGCAATCATTTCTTTATGGCGGAGAGAGCATCGGCCTTTCTCCGATGGACTCTTGAGGAGGCGAAGTAGCGTGGTGGTTCGGTCAAGCCGAATTCTTCTGCCGTAACTTCGAGCCTTCTGGCCACTTTCTCGTTTTTACAGTATTTATGGATGCGCAACCCAGCCGATCACTATTTGAGTGTTATGGAGGAGCAATACGGGAGATCAGTGATTCAACATAGGGCAGGGCGACCATGGCATGGTCTGGATGGGTATCTGCTGAATTGGTTTGCAGACCATGTCGAGATACAAACTTTATGGTTGTCTATTATGTTGCAATGGCTTGATGTGGTCAGCGGAACAGGCCGGCTCCCATGAAGTCAAGCTCTAGGTTATAAAAAAACCTTTCGTTGAGTTTTTCGCAACAGGGTTCGATGTTCTAACTTGAACTTTGCAATGTACCGCGGGAATTACGGCAGCCTCACGCTCCCAATCGTCGTTATCCTCCTAGATGATGCATGGGTCGTCTGAGCGGGGAACCTATGTGAGTGATGACAGCAGCCAAAGCTGCATTTGCAGTTCTCTGGTCATGTTCTTGCCGGGTTCAGAGTAATATCTTAATGCAAACCTCACCGGGATTAGGAGAAGCCTCCACGGAGAATTTGAAAGAGTCTTTGTAGCCATGCGTCCCGAAATATGTCCATTTATCACCGCAAGCAGCACTGAAACAGGGTAGCGGTGCTGTACCGTACCAAGAGGTGTTGGGCCAATATCCAAGCCTCGTCGCCACTCGATACCAATAACAATAGCGATTTCGAGCGCAGTCTTCAAGTTTCGATCGGCTATTAGGCAGCTTTAAGACAGGTTAAGCTAACCAATAATATTTTGGCTCTAACTGAGTTTGTAGATGAGTTACAAAGAGCAATATTGGGTCCAATATTTCCAAGCTTGTCCATTTGTGCAATTTACTCAAGAAGGCATTGACAGAGGCTTGGGGCATCTTGCAACCCTGACCCGGCCAGTGCTATGCGCAGTCCCACGGAGTTACCAGTTCCAGGCCCGTAGTCTCACGGAGTTAACAGAGTTAATAGCCGAGCCTGCATAAGCGCGTATGCATGCTGCAGTGGGTCGAAGTTAAAATACGATAAAAACAATTTCGTATTAACTAATCTCTTAGTGGTTGTAATTGCTTGATTCAATGTCGTCCCATATACCGAGAGCCAGCACAAGTCTGGGCAGAGGTCATGTCATGATGCCTACCTGATTAACAACCATTTGAGAAATAGTTTATAACACAACTGAGTTACCAAGCCCAAATAAACAAGATATTAGATCAGCCTAATCTTCAGAGAGCTCTGTAGAGTGCGTTTGGATAGTTCGGCCTTTCGTAATGGTGATGTTTGTGCAAGTAGTTTAGCATTCACTGTTGAGTAATATACATACAATCTAAACCGATAGAAGCAAGAAAAAAAAAGAGTTTATAATACGCCAGCATCACCAGACAGACACTGGAGTACTGCCAAGAACATGGACGCAACCAGCATGCAGCGACAGCCGAGTTTTGTGGGCATATCCAAAACAAGCTTGTTATCCGTAATTATATAATATTGTCATTCCCTGTATTGAGAACCATGGAGCCATTGGATGAGGCTTTTGGCTTGGCAGGTTGTGGTCTGAGGCGAGGTTCTCTCATGACTGTCGGGCCACCTGAACGGTGTTTTCGGGTTCAAACGGCCCGTGTAATTTCAACTCTCTCTAGTCTTTAAGTGATTGCAGGGAACTGGCATTAACTAATGACGTAAGTATGGTCTTTATGTAGGATGGGTCTTTGGAGACTGCATTTCTTAGAGCCAATCGTACGTGACCATTGCGTGACTAGGCAGACAAGGTATAGAGCATGGCGAGGTCACAGACATACTCCACAAGCCAGATCTTTCGGCGCCTTCACAACTAGAATTGATGATAAACCTCCGTATTGTTGTTGACGAGTTCACCTATCTTCTCATAGAGACCGAAAGTCTTGGATGGACAGTGGCAAAGATTCTAACACTACGCTTGATTACACGCCAAGTCAAGGATGGCACTAGATAGTTACATTCAACAGAGTGCGGCAATTAACGGTCGTATTCGAGTACCCGTTGGCTCATGAGCCAACGGGTATTCGTACCATGATGCGAGTTTCCAATTATGCCAACCTGCTTCCGGCAATAACTACTTGCCAAGCTCCCTCACAGCTCGCCCTGCTCCCTATCTTTATGAGAATGGCCATTTCTCTTCCTCCGCTCATCTTGACACTCGTCTTTCTCTTTGCATCCGATTGGTGCCTCTTGCCTCCACCGTCCATATTGTGCGGCTCCTCTTGCGCTGGCAAAAGCAGGGTCAATCATACCACCATCCCTGTCGGCAGCTTCACCAACCAACAGTCGATCCTCGGCATCTCGTCCACCCCTGCGGAAAGTCAAAGACGCGAGACCGTGAAAGGTGGCCGGACCAGTGAGGTCAGTCTTGCTCTCGTCGTTGTTGCTTAGCACGTACCCGCTGCTCTTCAGTGCCTCCCATAGCGTGCCGAGAAAAGCTGGATGAGTCGAGTTTTCCCCCGCGAGAAATACCTCTGTTAGTTGCAGGGGAAGGTTTTGCAGCAGCGTCTGCAGTTGATTCCGAATGTGATGCCAAAATGCCTCGTCCGATCCGAAATTACCCCTGGCATCCAGCCCGGCACCCAGGTCCACCAATCTCTGGGTAACCCTCTCGAACTGGAGCAGAGAAAATGGGGTCCTTGTTCTGATTATCTCGGCTCGCAAGTCAGCCGGGCCAAGGCCAACAATCATGAGCGTCTCGAGTGCCATGTGCCGCTCCTCTTCCTCGCAAGCCCAGAGGTTCTTGAAGTTTTCGCATAAGCCCTGCCCATGTGCCGCCATGACAGCATGTGCCTCTGTTAGCTCTGTCGGGTATGCACCAGCGCTTGGCAGCGGGAATGAAAGCTTTGGCCGAGGTAGATCGGGCGCCAACCAGGGGCGCAGCCCAATATGCTCGATTGCATCCCAGACATCATATTCGGCGAGGCCCGGAATCGGAGGATGTGTTACAACCACCCTTTCCGGGAGGCCAGTGAAAACCAGGGCTGCAGCGGCAGCGTCACGAAGAGAGGCCAGCATATCTGCTAGCGTACCAACATCCGGCGTTGCCGGCCATCCGAGTTTCTTGTTCATTGACCGACTCAGCTTAGCCCATTTAGACAACGGAGGGGGCTCCGGGGATTTGACGAGGCGAGCCATAAGTGCAGCGTAGTCCGAAGTTGCGTTGATGAGAGCGACATCGATAACGGTGCCGTTGCGAAGGTGTGCGGCGGCAGTTCTAAGCTATAGTTAGCCAGTTGGGCTTCATCAAGGCGCCAAGAGTAAAAGTAAATATAAATGAGACTCACACAGACGAAAATGAAAGCCCAAACCCGAGTCCGGGCATGTCATAGACGCTGGAGGGGAGACATTCCGCGCATGTGGGAAAAGGGCAGTAAGAGTTGGCATTTGCGCCAGCAACCAGCAGTGCAAGATATGACAGCCTCATGATTTCAACACTATTGAATTTAGTAGGCTTGATAGTTATTTATCCCATTAGAAACGAATGAGTGGGATCGACTGTTCGATGTCGAGACAATGTCGAGAGCAAGGAGGTTGGAGGAGCGGTGGAACGACCCCTTATCCCATAAGTTGGCAAG